>CADDXX010000141.1:935838-949769 GCA_902810485.1 Alauda arvensis
ATCCAGCACCTCCTCGCTCTGCACTGAGTCACTGGAATGTGCTTATCACAGTGAATCTGTTGGAGAAAATCATCTGTAYTGCCTTTCTTTCCCTTGGAGCCTGTTCATCCATGACCTCATGGAGCTTCCCAAGAGCTGGCTGAAGTCTGGGCACCTTTAATTAGTGATAAAATCTCACCTGGCACCGCATTTTACCATGGGCACAAGTTATCYGGGAGATCTCATTCACCAGAAACCTGCGGGAATGTTTCAATGCTGTTATTGACTTTTCTTCCCAAGCTCTGTAATTAATTCCCTCTGCCCCAGGCAGGCTGGATTAGCAGGGACAGCTGAGCTGGGCTCTGGCACAAAYGCCTGTGTCCATCTGGGTGTCCCTGTCCCACCCCTGGTGACTCTCCCTTTGCTTCCAAAGTCTGATCAAACCATGTCTAAGTGACACAAGGTGGTGTTTTCCAATGAATATTAAAAATTAGGAAAGCTCCGGCCCACAGGAGCACGACACAGTGGGAGACACCCATTTGTCCTTTAATTCCCTGTCTTCAGACAGATTTCTAGGAATAAAGCATTCCCTGTCACTCTCCAAGCTGGAACTCTGCAGGGTGAAGGRCACAACAGCCACTGAGGAATTCCTTTGATGAGACATCAGCTTCCAAGGAAGTGATTTTTAATGAGTTTGGGCCAACAGCTCAGGTAAAAGTGGTGGAGTTCCTGCTTGGCTGTGAGACCAGCGAGTTCATTCAGGTAACTGGGATTCAAGCCTAGAATTGCCTTTGGAAAGGAGCAGCGGCTTTGGGACATCTTGTCAGGAGAATCTGTCTGCAGGGTTTGGTGCCCAGTGCCCCGTGGGTGCCAATCCCAACTCACCAGGGTGCTGGAGCTGCAGATCACACAAAGGGGCAGAAAGTCCATCCTAAATTCGGTTAGAGATGAGTTCAGCCTGCTGGGACAAAATCTGGACAGGCTGGTGCCCAGAGATCTGCACAGCCACTGAAGCCCAGCCTACAGATCGTGTTTTRGCTCAGAAATCACCACCTGGAGGTGACTCAGACCCCAAGGTGTGCAAACCTGAGCACACCCTGACCCACCCAGCCCTTGGGGGAGCAGGTAGAGCTGGAGCTCAGCCAAAGCCTGCAGACACACACACCAAAATTGCAGGCTCCCTCTGCTGAAGTCAGCTGGCACACAATGGTTYAGTGCTGGCCAAGCCTGGCTTTAGCTGCCTCTCTGGATGGATTAGGTAGAGCTGCTATAAAATGAACACTGACCCACTCAAATTTATGTTTTGAAGCTGGATTGAGCGGATGAGTTCATTATCTGCCTACAGACCAGTCCAACCCACACGAAGAGAAGCACCAGTCAAGCATCTCTTGGCCAACGTAGCACTGCCATCAGAGGAGATTTCCACCAACCTTTGCCACAAGTAGCAAGATTTTACACAAAACACAGAGTTTGAAATGATGTGACATTCAATTTTGAAGGCAGTAGTTGCCTATTTCCTTACCAAAATCAGAAACAGCAGGTGCTTTGTAAAGCCCTCCCTCCTCTATTTGTGATTCAGATTCTTTTCTTTACAGCTGAGGCATCGATCCCTTGTCCAAGAGGAGCCCAGGACGGGCTGGTACCCCCTGAGCTGAGCTCAGCTCCAGCCCAGGCAGTGCTGGGGGGCAGAGCCAGCTCTGAGCTGCTGCAGGAGCCAGGTGCCTGCACGGGAATGACTGGGGCAGCTGCAAGGGATGAGTTTCACCTCCTCAAGGAGAAAACAACTTTGCTCGYCCTTTGAGTCCTCCTGGAAGCTGCTCTGCTTCAAAACTAAAGGATGGGAATGGGTTTTCTTGTGGGGTTTGTTGTGTTTCAGCACCCAAGCTGAAGGTGAGGCACGGCTGGTTCAAACATGAGTGTTTGTGGGGATAAAGAGGGAGGAGTGTGGAATGCTTTAGGTGGGAAGGGACTTTARAGATTCTGCAGTTCCACAAGGACACCTTCCATCATCCCAGGGGCTCTGAGCCCCGTCCAACCTGGCCTTGGACACTTGGGATGGGGCCTCCAYCTGTGGGATGGACATGACTTATGGGCTAAAGCTTTAATTAGCACAATTATCCTTTGATGAATGAGTGTCACTGAGCTGACATCAATTATGTCTCCCTTCAACCCCTCTTTGCCACATGCCCCAGCTGCAAATATTTGCAAAACGCCTCAGAAACTCCTGGAAATGTTTGCACCCCAGTTAATGAGAAATTCCAGAGTCCCACATAAAATCATGCTTGGAATGCAAACTGAAACTCCTGGGCAGGGCAAATGAGGGATCATTATTCTCTCAAGTGGTGCACGGAGTGCTCTGTGCTCCAGGGATCTCGCTGTACCTTCCGAGGGTTCAGAAGGACAYGGAATGAGCTCGCCCCAAGCAGGGATTGTGGAACCTTCCAGTGCCTGCAGCACAAAGCTGGGTAAGCACTGCGAGACAAAGTTAATTGGGATAAAGGCAGGAGCTGCAGATCCCACTGACAGCAGTGAGTAAATCTTGTGCCTTCCCCTGAATGGGATCAGAGTCCCAGCCAGAGCAGCTCTTGGAGGACTTCATTTCAGAGGCGAGGGCTTCTACTGCTGAGAACACCACAATGGAGTTAATTCCAGGGTATTTCTGGGGGATGGTGACTGAAACCAGAGGCAGCTTCRAGATGAGGTGAAAACTGAAGTATTACCCTGAGTGTGACAATGTGGTTACATCCTTTTATCCTGCTGCCCTTTTACCAKTTTCCCTTTAAACACTGTTTTTCCTTTTAACTTTATTTTTTTTTCTCACACACTTCTGCGTCCTGATTTTTTTTTTTGGTGTTTTTTTTTATTTTTTTTTTTTTTTTTTTTTTTTATATCTTTCTCTTTTTTGCCTTTTGTGGCCACTCCAAATTTGGAAAAAATGTGATTAGGGCTGAATTTACAACAAGGAAAATGATCCCTTTGGTTTCACAGCTTTCCTAAGGACACTGTGCACACGAAGAATTCCTGGAATTGTGGGATCTGGCATCACTGCAGGAGGTGAATCCCCTTTGGTGGCTGTCAGATATTGCTGCACCTTGGATTCAAAAGCTGTTTCAAGCAGAATACGGGGGAAATGAGCCAACACCTCCCTGTGGAACACCTGGAATTCTGAATGTCCCATCTCCCCTCTCCCTGCTGTGAATCCTCTGGACACAGATGGATTCCAAATCCCTCACCCACGGGAGCCTGTGGCTCATGGAAGGGTCACTTGGCAGGAGAAAGGGGCTCTTCCAGCCTCTCCTGTGACAGCACAGGCCCGTGGGGACAATCCTGGGTGTGTCCCCAAGGGCACAGGGGACACACAGGGAGGCACAGCCACCTCTGGGCAGGGCTGGCACCAAACAGCCCCAGGGTTTGGTTACGTGGGGCACAAATTGTGTTGGGCTTGTGCAAGAGAGATGGGACCACTGTGGTGCCTTAAATTTACCTTCCCTGTGTTTTGGGCTSTGCTGCCCAGGGCTGCAGCTCTGAGCTCACAGCCAGGCTCACTCAGCTCTGCMCTGAGCAGGGACACAAAACAAATCCTGGCCCTGCTGCACACCAAGGACAACTCTCAGCCCCAAAAGCACAAACCAGGCTGGGCTGAAGGGAGGAACAAGAAGGGTGAGACCTCCCAGCCTGGAGCTGGAATGGGACAATTAAACCCCAATGTGCAAATGGACCCGAACTTATAAAAGTGTGAGAAATTGTGACCATTTGTCCATTTTGTGACCATTCTTAGTCTGCCTTGGGTGTAGCCCTGGTCAGGCTCTTCTCCTGCCCAAGGTGTACCCAAGAGGCCCTTCAGTAAATCTCTGCTTTATTCTCCAGCTCTGTCCAGTCTCTGCTCCAGCTCAGCCTGCCCAAGGCATCACTCCAGAGGTGTTTATAACATGATTTATTGCTTCACAAAGGGTGAGGACATTTCACCACATAAGTTAGAGCTCAGGTGTCCGTGGTCAGTGCTCACAGGAGCACAGGTTACAGGGGTTTCAGAGGTTTATTAGCCAATGATCTACTGCCACACAGATTGTTTTACCTTTCACACCCGTGGCTCATTGAACTGTATCACACATCCTGCCCCAACGCAGGCTTTCGTATCCAATCATACACGGACACACAAACTACTTGCTGCACCTTAAAACTCTTTGCTACTCCTATAACTGCTTCTATATCCACCCTTTAAAGCTTTAAAACTTTCCACTGCCCAGCTTAACATGTCTCTGCCTAAACTACAAACCCRCATTTTTGCTTGTGGTCTCTAAATTTAGAAGCCTTTTCCAAGGTCTCTGGTCGAACCCTGTATTCATTTCTGTGTTCAAACCTGCACACACAAGATTTTGAGAATTGATTTCCCACAATCTCACCTCAAATCTGCCTGGATCTCTGCAGCAGCAGGATAAAATTCCCTCCCCCAGATCCCTGACGAGGTTTTTGGTGCAGGCARACAGCGCGTGGCCGCCAGGGTCCCGTTACACCTTGTGACTGGGAGAGGAGCCAGGCTGGAGCCCAGTTCCAGCTCCTCAGAGCCTGCCCCTGCTCTGGCTCTGCTCCACTGGGTGATTCCCACCCTCCACTCCCAAGGGTTTTCAAGGATTTGTGGCGCTGGCACGTGGCACATCCGTGCCGTGGCAGGATGGAGCAGGCATGGCAGGGGATGGTAATGCCCATGGAAACCCTGGTGGTGCCAGAGCAGAGGGAGAATAATCCAGCAGCTGTGCTGGGAGGAGGGAGCATTGCTTGGGATGAAGGTTTCCCGGGATGAGATCACCAGGGCTCTTTGGGGAACGCCTCGTCGTGCCCACAGGAGCTCTGTGGCAAGRAACAAAAAAAATAAAAAATTCATCRTTCCTCAAGGAAAAGTGCTAAGAGATTTTTTACCAATCGCCTGCTGCCAAACCAGTGGAACAACTGAGTATTTGTCTCTTGGTTTTGCAGCTCTATCAGGACCAGCAAAACCACAGCAGGCTTGGCCTTGGTTTGCCCCGTGCCTTTTGAGCCATTTGGTGTTTTCTGAATTCCTGCCTCTCTCATTTGTCATTTCTGCTGTGACTTCCCAGCAGGCAGCAGACACAAGGTACRTGCTGAGTGATCTTCCTGTTGGGTTTTCCACATCTGACACTCAAAAATAAAAATGTGTGCAGGGAAAAGAAGCRTTTGCTGTGAGTGATAACAGCTCTGCCTGTGGTCACACTGGGTGATGCTGGGGACAACACACAGGGAAACAGGAGGTGTGGTGGCCATGGAGCACTGGAGGCAAAAGGGATGGGATGTGGAAAATCAGTGGCAGGGCAGGAACAGGGCACAACTCTCTGTGGAGCAGTCTGGGGCTGCCCTGGCAAACCTGGGCTGGGTTTAAAGTTCCCCTCAAATTTATGRGCTGGATGCAGAGCTGTAAATCCTGCACTGATTCTGCTTTGGGGCTCCTGGGGAAACTCCAGCTGAGCTTTGTCCTGCTTTTTCACATAAACACAAACCAAAAGCCTCGAGCCAAATTCTGCCCAATCAGGGGAATGTGCCAAAGCAGAGTATTTTTAACTGTCTTCCCCTGTTCTGTGGCTTACAGGGTGGGCATCGGGGTGCTGAGCAATAAATAAAGGAGCACAGACAGTGTTTTGTGAACTCTGGGCACGACCTTTTCCACGAGGTGAAGTCATTGTGCGAGGCTTTCCTGTCTGAATGGGAAGGGACAGCACAATAAATGATCCCTCAGCAGATGCTGACAACTCAATCACGAGGGCAGGGACTGATTTCAAGGTCCAGCCAAACTGAAATCGCTGCTGAGCCCCAGCTGGGTGTGAGGCACCCCTTGCACTGGGAGRGCATCAGCAGCCCAGAACAAGGCAGTCAATAGAAAAAGCTGAAAAAAACTAATTTAYTGAACATCAGGGGATAAGCAACCTCTAGCTAGAAAGACACGGAGTGATTTACTGCCCTTAAAATCTGCTTTGTCTTGAAAGTATCGTTTTTCCCCCCTAAATAAAAGGGGGGAAATAATAAACATGGCTTGGATCAGGCAGCATCAGAAAGCAGAGCACCACGRGCAGGGATCAGAGCTCAGGCTTGCTGAGGTGATGGGGCTGCAAATGGGCAGGCAGGGTGATTTCTCTCCAAAACTCGGGATGCAGAGCCTGCATGGTGTTGGGGAAGCCTGGGGCTGGTGCTCCCGGCYCCAGAGAAGCAGCAGCAGCTGGAACATCTGTTTGGGTGGAGACGGGGGAGAAGGAGGATGGCAATCAGCTCTTCCCGGGAGAGGAAGAGCGAGAAAAGCAGCGTTTGTCAATGGGAAAAAATGTAAAGAAAAAGCGCAGTCCCAGCTGTCAGATAAACTGATGGAGCGTTGACGCTTCTCGTCTCACCCTTCCTGCCCTGCCCTGCCCTCTGCGAGCGGAACATCGCCTCTGTGCCCGCCCTGTCCCGATGATAACATCGCTCTTATCGCTGCCATCGCAGCCCAGCGCCAGCGGTTCCAGTTGTCACAKCCCCAGAAACGGGCACGGGGACAAGGGACAGCAGCGTGCTCCATCCTGGGCACGGGGGGCCCGCGGGGATCGTGTCCGGGGCACTTTGGAAGGGTTTGGTGGTGGGGAAAAGGCACCAGGGAACCTTCGCCCCAATGGGGATCAGAGCCCACATCCTTTCCCTTTTCACTGCAGGGAGGGATGGGTAAATTCCTGCTGAAGGAGGGACAAAGCTTCACCCCCTGCTCTGCAGGGTATGGACAGAACCCTGGGTGCAAACAGAGCTCAGCTGCCCCTTTTTCATGGAAATAAACGCTGGGATGATGTTACACCCACCCTGCAGTCCAACCAAACCGGCATGGTTTTGAGCTTGCTCATTCCAAGGAATAATTCTCTATTCCTGATTCAGGAAAGTTTAAAGTGATAGATGAAGTGTCCCTTAGCTTGGTCCCTTTGCTCCATTCACAGCTCATGGAGTCCAGGCTTTGAGCCTGGAATAGCCTCTGGAAATCCATCCAGCCTTGCTCGGAGGTGATGGAAAGGTCCCTTCACTCCTGCAGCAATTTCTCTGTGCTTTTAAACTGGTCCATCTAAATCCCTGCTATAATTTTATAATCAGCCACTTCCAGCTGCTGGTTCTGACTGCAGCCATCAGCACAGAGCACAGCATTCCAGGACCAGCCTCTCCTCCCAKTTCTGCCCCACTCTGCTCCCCTGTCTGTGCATTATTCTTATGCTCTTGACTTATTTTGTGATTCATTTTCTTAACACAGAATGCACTGGATGAATAAAAGTCGAAACAAAGTGATTGTGTGTTAATGCTCCTGGTTCTGAATTTCCCTTTGTGCCAGGAATATCAGAAGGTGATGGGAAGCTCTGTAAATTCCCCTTCATGTCTGAGGAATATCAAAAGTGATGGGAGCAAACCCAGCAAATCCCTGATGGATTCAGTCACCGGTGCTGGGCACGGGATTCTCTCACAGCAAACCCCTCAATCTTCAGCTTAGAAATGCAGCAAATGTAAAGAAAAGGCCCCAAGAGTGGCTGGAAGAGGAGTGCTTTAAAGTTTTAAAGACAGGGAGCTTTGTCCYTCTCCTCTGAGCTGCAGACACACACCAGAGCGAGACGCAGYGGGACAGGCTGCCAATGTTAATATTATTGTTGGAAAGAGACTGATCCTGGAAAGTGAGTACACGAAAGAGGAAGAGAAACAAGGGATTGTTAGCTAAGGTCACTYTGAGGTCTGGCACACATGACCTGAGAAAGCCCAAAAGCTTTGGATGCAATCCCCCGCAGAAGGAGCTGAGGGTTCCAAGAGCACGCAGGGTGACGGAACAGTGGGAAACGGGATGGAAGAAGGGTTGGGTGTCCACAAACAGCACTCTCTGCATGTTGGGAAGGCGCTGGCAGCAGCCRGGAGCACTTTTAGGTGAGCCCACAGCAGCCAGCAGCCTGCCAAGGGTATGACCATCCTCGGGAGTCTGGGAATGCTGCGAGCGGCMGGGCACGCACTCCGCTCCCTCACCACTTCCTTCCCTGGCGGCCAAKGGAACAGCAAAACAGAAAACAAGGAATAAAAAAGGGGGTGTCTGGTTCCACATGCAGCTCCCCAAAGGCCTCTATTAGAGAGGCTGSAGCACGTAGGGCTGAGGAATCAAGGACGCTTCCCATGGCTTTCCATGACGACACTGGGAATCGAATCCAGGCTGGGACACGGGGACCTGTGGCTTGGTTCAGCMCTGCCCACTTTCCCCTGGGACTGGGGAACTTGCTGAGATCTCTTGCTGATTTAGAGTGATCTCATAAGCCAGTTGTTAGGTCCAGGATGGAAGTTTTCCTTAGCTGAGCCAAATTAACAAAAACCTGAGGGATTTAAACTCTGTTCTGTCTTCCCTCTGCTTTGGGGATGTTATAGACAGCTCTGGATAGGGAATGTGGAAATTCAGCCTGCTAAAATATCCGCTCAATCAGCAACAGCTACTTCTGTTAATGAGTGCAGAGTCCATCCCTGGAAGAAACACAAAAATGGGAATAAATTCCAGAGACTCCTGCRGGGCTGAGTTCTGCACAGTGGGCGAGAAACCAATCTGCACTGAAATCTTTTCCTGCACTTGCTCCCTTTTCACAAGGTCCCGAGGCTAATTAGCACCTGGCAACACCTGGAGAAAGATGAAACCTGGCTCCGGCCTCGCTGCTTTGACACGCAGCGAGAGGAGCAGGGACACGGGGGCTTTCTCTGGTGTCTCGTATCCCACTGACACCGAGTGTAARACGAGAATGGGCTCAGCTTTAATCAGCTCGCAGGCACGCTTAACGAGGCAAGCCCGGCCTATCTGAGCCGGGATCAGACTGCACCAGCCATTAGCTCCCAATTGCTCCTCTCTGGMTTTGCTGGAACCTCCTCGGATTTGGAGGGGAGTGGGAAAGAAACCGCGATTAAAATTTAGATGCTAAAGAAAACCGCGATTAAAATTCAGACAAWGAAAGGGAGGGAGAGATGAAACACTAATAAAGCTTTATTAGTATTTATTTTATGTAATTAAAAGTAGCTTTAACAATGCTGTGACTGTAAATAGGAGTTTGCTGTAATCACCAGGGCTCTGGTGGTCTCTGCTTTGCCTCCACTCATTTATTTACACAACATCCCTGTTTGTTCCTCCAGCAATCCCAGCTGCTGGTGCCCCTCACAGGGACAGACCCAAGCCACAGGAACCCACTTCTAGAGAACCAGCAGAGCCATGAATCAGGACTCTGGGGTGGCTTTGGTGTCACTCCCAGTGTGACCAGCCCTGCCAGGAGCCCACAGCGCATCCTTGGTCGAGGAATTCATGTGGACAAGGTTTGGGTGCACGTTCCTGGGAGAAGCAGGATCAGTTGGGGCTGGCAAAACCACCCTTTGGATAAACACAGAAACCTCTGCAGTGGGAATTCGAGAGCCTCTCCCTTTGTTAGTTCTTGGTGTGTGTTTGACAGCAGAGGAGTTGCCAGGCTGCTCAGCAGACCTTGTGTTTCAGGCTGAGGGGAATCACCTCCAACCTGAAAGTAAAACATCCACAGCAGTGCAGGATGCTTCAAATTCCCTGCCTGAAAGTTCTTCCTTATCTTGTCTGGCACTAACTCTTGAAGCGTTTCCTAATCCCAGACAATCTGGAGCGCTGGGAAATGCAGGGGTTTGAGATAGGGAATGGGCAAATGCTCAAAGAGAGAAAGAAAAAAACCACTTTTTCAATTTTTCTCTCAAACTTTATTTGTTAAACCAAGCTGACAGTGAGCTGAATTTTATTTACTCCCCAAATATAAGTAGAAAGACASCCAGCCACACAAACCAGCTGAAACAATTGACATTTTTTGGGGTTGATCTGCCATGAAGATCTCCTGTGCCCGCTTTCCTAATTCCTGTGAACACAACCTCCCAGTGCTGATGATTTCCACACTTGTGCAGGCAGCAGCTCCCAGAACCAACAACCACAAACCCAGCCCTCAACACACTCAGTGCTGGACTTCCCAGCCTGGCACTGCTCCCCAACCCCTAAACAATCAGCTGAGCTCATTTGCACATTTTACCAACCTAATTAGCCCTCGCTGTGATGAAGATCATGAAGATTTTTGTTCTGGCTAATAATAGTTGTACTTTATCTCGCTTTGCCTTTTAACTARGCATGTCCTAATTGTGTATTTACATTTGCTGGCATGGGCAAAACATTGTAAGTAGCTGGGCAAAGCAGCTAATTAGGATTGTACATTCTGTGCTTGCATGGCTTGGTGGAGGCAGCTTCTCAAACACTGCACTCATTATTCATCAATTCAAAAATAGGAATTGTTCATGAGGGSCCTGGATTAGTGAAACTTGTTTCCAAGAGACAGGATTCCTTATCAAATAGATTTTATCAAATCATACAGAGTTTTGCTGATTAACAATTTGGAGCTACGTCTGGGATTTCATTTATTATTTTTTCTACTATTTTTTCTATTTTTATTTTATYTTRTTTSTACTGAAGRTTTTGTTTTCTGCTTGCTTTCAGGATCAGGAATTCTCCCCTCAGACTCCATGTGCCATTTTTCCTTTGTTCTTCCCCGTGGAAGGTGGAATTGTGGCGTCAACAAATGCGCAGTGAAATAATCAACAAACAAATGTTCWGTGTGGAAATGGGTGAGTTTCTTCTTCGAGCACATTCAGTGAGATTTCTGCATAAAATACAGGGAACAAGAGTGGATTTTAATGCAAATTAAAATCAGGAGCATGCTCAGATTGCAGGTTTCTCCCTGGAGGCCTCAGGAGTTGTTCCCAGTTGGGCAGGAGGTGCTGGGGTTAAAGGAGCTCCATTTCCATGTCAGGGGTGTCAGGAAAACTAACCCACAAACACCAGAGGTTTATGTCCAAAGAGGAGACAGAGGAGTCCTTTTACTTCATTGGAATAAAGGGAGAGGCCATGGGGCATTTCCCCCGGGGTCTCTCCAGTTTTTGGAGGATGCAGCCTCCTTTTTATCCCAGTTTCCCTCTCTCTTTCCCCATGGGCTGAGGTCCTTGAGAGGCACAGCCTTCCTGCAATGCCTCATACCTAAACATTCCCCTTTAATGTATAACTCCCCTTTTAATTTTTAATTCTTATRGAATTTATGCATTTCCCCCATTGTTTCTTCCATCTTTCAATCTCTAATTTAATTTATCAGCAAACCCACAGTTTGTTTTTAAAGGCAAAAATCTTCTTTTCCATCCATCAGTCAGTGGATTCCTTCCCATGGTTTCTTTTATCTCTCAGTGCTGGTTTTATCCACCAGCAGACCCAGGGCTTGTTTGGAAAGACAAATGTGCCATTGCTCTCATGGGGATGAGGAGGGTGCAGTTCCAACCCCGAGCCTGCCCTCTGTCAGCTGCTGCCTTTGTCACCAGGCTCCACAGGACAAGGGCTGGMTCTGGAGCAGGGACCTTCCGAGGGCTCTGGAAGTTTTTCTGGAAGCAGARGTGCTGGGAGATGTGATTGCTGCTCCATGGACAAATGTTTTAGGAAGAAATTCATCCCTGTGAGGATGAGTTTCTTCCTAACAGATTCCCAGAGCAGCTGTGGCCACCCCTGCATCCCTGGAAGTGCCCAAGGCCAGGCTGGATGGGGCTTGGAGCAGCCTGGGACAGCTGAAGATGTCCCTGCCATGGTCTCCTCAATGATTTTATGATCTSTGTTACCCTTTCATCTCCTTTTCTTTTGAATTTTCTCTTTTTCCTACCCACATTCTGTTAAATCCTGTTAAAACCAAACTGGAGGTTCCATACTGACTGCAATCTTTRTGGAATTAACCCCACCTTGTCCCTCTGATGGGCACCAACCCTCAGAGCACAACAAGCAGCACAAACCAGCCCTGGGCTGCTGCAGGCCTGGCAACTCCTCCACTCAGAAAATCTGTTAGGCCCATCAATAAAAATGCAATTAGCTCCTCTAATCAACCTGCCAAGGACCCTTCTGAYTYTTYMTGGAAAACATGGAGAGAGCTGCTCACCAGACAAGAACTGTGTTAKCAGTGCCATGTTTCACTTTTCTTTTCCCTTGCTGTTGGATCCAAAATTCCCCAATGTACAAGAGCTCAAGAGGTGCTGCTCCTCAGGACTTTGCAAGAAATTACTGATGTAATTGGAGAGGACATAAATACATACTTACATCTAGAAATGAGTATAATAGTTTTCAAATTTATTTCTCAGTGCACAGACTGGGGCCTGAGCTTCCCACCACAGTGGCAGGAAGGAAATAAGTAGAGTTGCCTCAAAGCATCAAATTATCTTTTTTAATTTAATACAATTTTGCCAGCTGGTGGCACAAACAGCAGAAAGGGAGCTGTGAAATGGCATTTCCAGSCCCAGACTTTGCCAGGTGAGTGTTTGGGACCAGCCCCAAACCTCTGGGGCAGTGAAATGTGTTTGCTGAGGATCACACTTTTAGTGCTGCCACCTTTTAAATTTATTGCAGGGCCTTGCAGGAGCAGCAATTACCTCTGCAATGTCTTCATTTGTAGGGGCTGATCGATACCCAGTGTGTAAAACAAGCCCTCCCGAGCAGCCCAGATCGATGCAGGAYGGTTTGTGATAGGCCCCACTATCAGAGCAGCTCTAATCAGCTCTTTTCCTGTCTTAATTGATCAGGCACAGCCAAGCCCAAGTTCAGAGCAGCCTTTCCTAGAAGGGATTACTGTAAATCAAATTCAGGCTGGGTTRCAAACAGAAATAAAAGCTGGGCTTCACCACAGAGCTCTGGCAGGTGATGGGAGGTTCAGCTGAGAGAGGTCAGGAGTCAGCCCTCATTTCAAATCGAGATTAAATCCRAGATAAGGCTCAAGTTCAGAGGTTGAGCAGGTTTTTTTTCTCCCTTTTATGACATTTTTACTGAAAGTGTCGTTAAGAGCAAAGCTAGACATGTTTTGTGCAAAATAAACCGGCCATTAGCTGCAAGAAAGCAAAGCCAATAAATAAATGTGGTGCCTCTCCAAGTGAGAGCTCCTTCAGTGCTTCCAGCCCAAAAAGAAATAAAGCTTGAGAAGATAAATTTCCCCCTCAGCAAAAATTATCTCCAACAACCTGGCAGCTTCTGGGAGCTATAAAATTCAATTAACATCTCTTGCCTTGTGTGTCACACTTCAATTCAACAGAAAGCAGAGGAATTCTAGGAGTGTGTTCACTGAGATAATGTGCTGGATTTCAGAATTTCGGTTGGGATTCCATCCCAGGATGGTCTGTGCCTTGTTTATGTCTTTGGGAATGGGAGGGGTGGGAGTCATCCAGTGCATTTATCAATTGGAAAATTGGTTAGAGCTGCACTTGAGGAGCTTGGAATAATTTTTTCCTGCAAACTGCTCAGTGCACGCCTGGCACTGGGAGCATTTTAGCAAYGGGGTGAGTTTGATCTGTGAGAGGGCTCTGAAACCTTCACAGGAGCACAAAATGCTCCRTGAGGAGCAAGGGGGTTGTGATGGGGAAGGGCTTGTTTGGAAAACCTTGTGGAGGTACCTCAAGAGAGCATTTTTAAAAACCCCAGAAGTCATAGCCCTGGAAAATCTGTCCTGGGAGAGGTGAACCAGGAGCTTTTCCCTCTTAAAGGACAGGGAATGAGGAATTGTGGCATTAATAAATGCATAGTGAAATTATCAACAAACAAATGTTCTGTGCAAAAATGGGTGGGTCTGTTCTTCAAGCACATTYAGTGAGATTTCTGCATAAAATACAGGGAACAAGTTGGATTTTAATGCAAACACAGTCAGGAGCGAGCTCAGATTGCAGGATTCTCCCTCAGGAGATGGTTCCCAGTTGGGCAGGAGGTGCTGGGGTTAAAGGAGCTCCATCTCCTGCCCGTGGGGATGAGGAGGGTGCTGTGGTTGTGGCCCTGGAGGAGGAGCCCAGAGCTCTGTGTCTTCTCCTGGACTTTGCCAATGTTTTTGATAAATCATTCCCAGATTTGATTTGATTTCCCACCT
>CADDXX010000141.1:968876-991335 GCA_902810485.1 Alauda arvensis
ATGCCAAAATCTTGGAAATGTCACCTCTTCAGACAGAGCAGGCACCTGCTGGAGGCCACCCATGGAAGGGGATCTGGGAGGAAGAGCCCCCCTGGCACCAACAAATCCCTGGGCCTGAACTTGGGGACCTCTACACTTGTTCATTGATCCCTCCAGCAGCCCAGTTCCCATTTAAAACTGAATTTCCATTGCCAGTGTTGGCTCATTCTTTGGTTTGAACCAAAGGAAGCCTCAGGATCTGGCTGGGCTCGGGCAGGGTTTGCACTTTTCCCAAGGTTTTTCCCACTGTGCCTGCCYCACTCTGGCTGCCAAACCAGCACAGAGTCTCATCCTGATCAATTCCCACTTCTATGTGCAACTATAAACCAGAAATTACAGTTGAGACATCCCCAGTGCCCCAGCATCCCTCAGCAGTTTGGTGAAATGTGACAGAGGGGACTCAGGGATGCTGCTGAAACTCAGACAGAAATTATTTGTTTGGTTATTTAGAACAACAGAGAACAGATAAGATCTGCCCCTGTGGAACKTTTTTACAGGAATCGCTGATTAAAAAATGTTTTTCCTGTCACAACCTCTTTCCATCCCCTCCAAAACAATGAATGAATTTGTAGTCACATGAGGGAACGTGACCTTGATTCTCTGTTTTCATTGATTAAACTTTAAAAAAAAAAAAGTGTTTTGACAACTCTTTCTGCACCTGCAGGTACACACTGAGAATGAAACAAATGTGGAATTTAATAAATGTCATCAGGTTAACCCAGGGGTGAGGGAGGGACRGGGAAGGGACCCTGCTCCATGAATAAAATTTACAGGGAGAATTCCAGGGAAAGCATTGCTGACACRTTCTGCTGACAGGTGACCACAAAATTGTTCCATTAAATGGGGCCAGCAGGGAYTGAAATTACAGAAGAGATCAATAATAACGTGGGCAGTGCATTCATTCAGCCTGCAGAGACTGACACAGAATAAAATGCTCTTTTTGAGGCTGTCATGGCACGTTGGAAGGTTCCTCTGGAGTCAGGGAAAGAATTCTGAATATAGGAAGGTCATGGCTTTGTAAATTCACAGGTYATGGTGTGGATTCATCAAGTAAAAACACAGGTTWTTTTCATACTGTAATTAACATGAARGGTTAATTCATCAGGTAAATTTTGGTTGGAAGAGCGCAAAAAGCAGAGGGAGCTTCAAAGCCAGCCCATGATGCTCAGAGCCTCAGCTGACTGAGTTCTGAATATCTTTATCAATGAGGGTTTCACGTCCTCATGGTGAATTTTCCCCTGGATCTAACTGGAATTTCCCTTGCTCCAACCTGCTTTTCCTTTACAGCACYGAGTCCAGCTCTGCTTCTCTGCCACTCCTTGAAGGAGCTGAAGAGGGAATTAAAGCCCAGCAATCAAAACACAAACCCCTCCTGAGCAGCCAAATTTTCCTCTGCTAAACCCTCCTGGTGCTCCCCTTCACTGGCTGTGGACAAACAGCTCTGCACTCATTAATATTTAAAATAAATCGATACTGGCGGTGGCTCTGGAAGGAACCTGACCCCAAAATTCCTGAATGGATCACAAGGAGCACCTGGATGTGTCCAGCACTCCCGTGCTGAGCCCTGGGATGGGATCCCTCTGGAAAAGGGCACAGGGTGGGTGAGCCTTGGTCTGATGGAACAGGGAACAACTCAGGGGAGCACATCCCATCTGCCTTCTCTCARTTCCACATTTTCCAGCCAGGTGAGAGAAATCCATCTCCTCCTGCTGCTCACAGGGCCTGCAATATTCCCAATTCCAGCAGTTCTGGTGGCACTGGGACAGCCAGGGAGGGAAAGTCTCCCAGTGCCTGTTTGCAGTGGAAAGTTTTGGGTTATTTTATTTTTTTTCCAGGGAGCAGCACGTGCCCCGGAATGTCAGGAATGTCCCTGTGTGGATTTCCACCCGTTCCTGCTGGCCAGTCCAGCCCTGGCWCGCTTTGGAGCGTGGCCAGGGTGGAACAGATTTGGAATAAATTTCCTGAGTCACTCAGGGTGACGGGTGAGGTCCCCTCCAAGAACCAAAAGGTAAAAACAGAGCCCTGGCCCTCGTGTCCAGCCAGAGCAGGGCTGGGAGGGGATGGACACAACCTCACCATCCTCTACAGGGGAGGAAATCCTCCATCCATGACAGAAAGATAAAGACTTCCACAGCTGCTGATCTGCAACCCTGGGAAAAGCTTGGACTGATGTGTGGCAGGGGTACACAGACATTAAACAGAGAAATGATAAATTTATGTTGCTATAACTGCGAATAAAAGTGTGCTGTAGATAAGAAAGAATCTTGGCCAAAATGCTGATTGACTTCTTTAAGCTTGTTGAGTTGAAGGAATATAAATTTATTCAAAATATTAACTAATGCAAGAAATAATAGTGAAATGCTCATCAAGCTCCTGGCTGCCGATGATTCCCTGGTTAGGAGTCACAATTCCTTTGCATCCCTGGCCTTTGGAGGAAGAAAAACAGCAAAGCAGAGGGGAGACAAGTGCAACACCATCCCTGGGCACTGCAGAGCCCACCARCAGAATATTGCACTGTAATTATTGATGGGAATCCATGAATTAATTCACAGTGTGAGGCCAGTGGGACAGCCCTGCTGGTGGAGAGGAGGAAATTAATGCACAGACAATTGGGTGGCACCTCACCAGACCCTTCACAAGGGTGGAGAAAGCCAGAAATTACCTCCCCACGTTCCTGTCCTTGCTTTGTCACACCTTTTGCAGCTGCACCAGCCCAGGGAATTGCTGGGTGAGGGGCTCTGGGATCTTTGTACCCATTCCACCCTTTAGGCACCCTAAAATCAGCCATCATTTCCCAACAGTGCCCACTCTGAGCTCTGAAAAACCACCTGAACCCAAACACCAACAGACAACATTTTAATCCCTTAATATTTGGATCCCCCTCCCTTGTGGAGACACTTGTTTTTGGAAGGTCCAGTTTCCAAATGTCCCCCAAGAGCTCTGCCTGCAGGTGGGATCCCATTCCCTGCTCTGCTCTCTTCCCTCAGGGCTCCGTTGGAATTGTCCCCAGCAATTCCAGCGTTTGCTGACAGAGGAGAGGGGTTTGATCCCAGACACAAAAGCATTGCAGGCTCCCCAGGAGCTCGTAAAGTTCCACTGCAGCTCCATTGATTCACAGCCCCTGCGTCCCCACAGAGAAAACACAAAGCAGCAGCAAATTTGTGGATCCCAAAAAAAGAGCCGGCCCCTGGATGGGAATATTGAGAATAAAGGGTCTCAGCACTGCTCTGCTGGCTGGGCTCTAGCAGGAGCTGAAACTTCATTCTT
Source organism: Alauda arvensis (assembly GCA_902810485.1). Lineage (NCBI taxonomy): Eukaryota > Metazoa > Chordata > Aves > Passeriformes > Alaudidae > Alauda > Alauda arvensis. Next base: position 972,183 of record CADDXX010000141.1, read on the forward strand.
CCTGCAGCTGGAGAGGGACTAATTATTTTGGATGTTTTAAGAAAACAAATTTAAGAAGTCTCCGGCGGGTTCTGGAAAAAAATGAAGGGAAATCTGCTGGAAGCTGGACTCTTTGGGATGTGCAGTGCAGAGGGCACAGACACCGAGTTTTATTTTCTGCCTTGTTGTGGCACCTTCTCTCAGGCTGGACCCAGCATTAACTCTGCCTTTGTTATGTCCATAAATGTGAAAACAGGCAATTTTAGCGGGGTTTAGTTCATAAAACTTTGTGAGTGTGACTTTTGTGGATCACAGAATTAACTGAGGATTTCAGCTCTGCCTGATGCTCTTGGGATGTCAAAAGTGGGGAGGAAAAGACAAGAACAGAGATGAGGCCACATGATCCCAACCCTGGCACTGATAAATAACAGCCAAACTGTGGGTCTCGGGAGGCTTTAGCAGGGATGGGAGGGCAGAAGGAACAGCAAAAACCTGTCTCATACCGATTATCTGCCCAGAGCAAAGCCTTTGTGTAACACCTCGATACGTAACGGGCATACCCAGGCACTGGTGGCATTCCTGGGCTGCTTCAGGGGACARCCACCGCTCGTTTCTGCCCATTCCTGTGAGCTCAGGCTGTGTCTGCTGGCCGGGTGCCAGCACATTCCTGCAGCAGGAGCCCTCCTTTGCTCCTGGGTGAGCTGTGCCTTCATTCTCTTCCACATCAGTGGGGCATTCCAGAGAGCAGCGCCAAGGTGAGCCAGCAGAACTGGGATTAGAGGTGCCCTCGGAACAAAGCATTCCACACGTGCCACAGGAAATCTCCACGGGCCAGGGAGCCAGCACAGAGACAGGGGCAGGGTGGGGATGCCTTTGGGAAGTCAATCTCAGTCATTTGGTGAGCACGGCCACAAGAACSTGTTCTGAACTGCACTGGGGAGAGCCCAGCTGGGGCTCTGCGTCCTGCCCTGGGCCTACAGCACCGGGAGCATGTGGGGATACTGGTACGAGTCCAGAGGAGGCACCAGGATGAGCAGAGGTGGGGAAAGGTGGGAGAATTGGGATTGTTCAGCCTGGAGAAGCTTTGGGGTGACCTCRSTGTGGCCTTGCAGTGCCTGAAGGAGCTGCAGGAAAGGTGGAGAGAGACTCCATGACACAGGGATGGAGTGCCAGGACACAGGGAATGGCTTCAGACTGACACAGGGCAGGGCTAGATGGGATTTTGGGATCAAGTTGTTCCCTGCGAGGGTGGGCAGGCCCTGGCACAGGGTGCCAGAGAAGCTGTGGCTGCCCCTGGATCCCTGGAAGAGCCCAAGGCCAGGTTGGAATGGCTTGGAGCCACCTGGGACAGTGGRAGGTGTCCCTGCCATGGCAGGGGTGGCACTGGATGGGCTTTAGGGYCCTTTCCAACCCAAACCATGTCATTGTTCTGTGATAAACCATTTCACACTCCAAGTCACATTTTCCAAACCATCAGTGTCTGTGTTCCCAGTGTTCCCAGTGCTCCCAGCAGAAGGGAAYAACCCTGCCCAGGTTATCGGATATCCCCTGGCAGTTATCTGATATCCACCCTAACTACATCCAGCATCATTTCAGTGCCATTTGTGCTCCTCCTGACACTTCCCTCAGCTTAAGCAGYCACTTCCTCACCTCTTCAGGGCCACCCCTTCGAGGATGAGGAGGTGAAGGTCTTTAATTCCATCCCATAAAGGCAATCCAAGTGTTAACAAAATGTCTCCTCTGCTCCAGCTGGAATTTCTCAGGTCATTTATGGATAACAGGGATGATTCCAACCCTCCCAATCCCACCCCTCACCAAGAGATTGCTGCTCCTGTCTCCAAACACACCCCGGGAATGAACTGGGCTTTTCATGGATAATTCACAGGGATAAAACACAATCAGCCCAGACCTTTGTGCTCAGCTCCTGCTAAGGAGGCCTCTGCTCCCATCTCCACCCAGGAATTTCCATCCAGCACGAGTTCCTCGGCTCCTGCTCCAAGCACAGAGCAGCTTGGGCGAGGTGGGAAAGCCAAACTGATTGATGCTGATCCACTGCCCTCCTGAAAAGGATCCCATTCTCTACAAAACCAGGGAATTTCAGCTACASCCTCCCACTGACAGGCAGAGTGTGGAGCTGGATCCACTGAACACAGCTCCAGCCACTCCTGACAGGAAGGAAATCACCTTCTCCGATGGGAACAGGGATTTTGGGAGACAGGAGGGAATGAGGTGTGCTGGGTGCACCGAGAGTGCTGCTGAGAGCCAGGGGATGTTAATGGCGTGCTAATCACGAGCAGTGGAGGTTTACTGCTTCCTTGAGAGGGGACAGATTTCAACACAGCCATCTCCAAGCCCCTGGAAGCACCTGCCAGAGTGGGAGCTGTATTTCAGTTTTCTTTTCTGAAAATAATCCTGAAAATCTCCTCTGTCTGCTTTTCAGTCCCTCACCTTAGTCAGTCACAGGCACATCTGACAGTGCAGATTTACAGAATTACTGAAATTACTCAGAGGTCCAGCTCTAAAGGCAGCAAATTAACAAGATTTTGCTTCCCAGGAGAAATTTGGGACACTGCCCCTCTTCTCTTTTGCCATTCCTTTGATTATGTGCAAAAATAGCTTAAAAGTTCTTAAATAATCCATGTAATTCTGTTAATTTTTACCTTTAAAATATCAGAAGTCTGTTTCCTTTCTGCTTTTGTTGATGCACTTCTCCAGAAATGCCCAAGCTTTGTTTTCTGAGCTGATGAACTGACAATTAACCCAAATTGGTTCACACAGCTGTGAGGATTAATTTAGCCACCCACAAGCCCTCGTTTCAGGCCACCATCATGTGCTCAACACAGAGCAGAACATCAAATCTGGCCCTTCCTGGGGCTGATGAGGAGGCAGCAGCCCATCACTGCAGAGCCCAGGGCTGGCTGGAAGAGTTTTGGGAGTCATTTATTCCCTCRCAGAACCCAAAATTGTTTCATCTTGGCCACGCCGAGCTTTTGGTGAATCAAAGGCCGGCTTCCAATGGAACCATGCCTGGATTTAGGAGGGGCTCCTGAGGAGCTGAGGGCTTCCAGCCCTCCCAGCCCCGCTGCTGCCAAGCTCGTCCTGGCTTGAAAGGAACACGGGTGGTGCTGGAGAACCAGAGGAGACAACACAGCAAAGGCACAGAGAGAATTCTAAACAATCCTGACTCAGTCTGGGCCCATCTCAAATATCGGCTTCCCCTCCAGTGATCTCTGTGATGCTCATTTGTTCTGCAGCCATCCATTGTCTCCTGGAGGTGCTCCTGCCAAAGCAGCGCCCGGCGGCTCCTCGGACGCGGCCTGAGGCTGGACGGGGCTGGGTCCAAGCTCAGGAGGTGCCACGGGCCCAGATCAGCTCCCAGRGGACCTCAGTGGTCCTGGAGGTGGCCACGGGACTGCACAGCTTCGGTCTCAGCAGTTCTGAGAGGCTTTGCCACACTGAATTCTTCTGCCTCTTCCACAGGCAGAGTTTTCAGGCTCCTTTCTCCCCTCACAGAGAACCACCAGCACTTCCACCTCTGAAAAATTCCATTTCAAGCACCAGGAATGGGTCGGTATCTGCCACTGCCCGTGGCACTCATGGTGACATGTCAGAGCCATGGGTGTGTGTTGGAGGGAATTGAGCTGCAGCAGCTCCAGGCTCTCCAGCTGCTGCTGGCAGGAGCTCACCTTCCACCTCCCAGCCCCTGAAATGCCTCCACAAGTCTCAGCACATTCCCCCCCAGCTCTGCAGGGGATAAAAAGTGGACTTGACAAACGTAATTTATCCCTGAGACAGGAGCAGCCTCGCAGGATTTACTGCTGGGGAAGAAATAACCAAACACATCGACCCTGGGGAAGCAGCCTGAGGGGTCCTGCTCCAAAAAGGGGTGTTCAGGATCAACTTCACTGCATCCCTCTGTTCTTTGCTGTTTCCAGAGGCACAGTGGAGGCTGGTACAACCCAAAATTTGGCCATGTTGGAGGAAGGAGTCTCATGGAAAGCTCTGGGTGAGGTTCCTTTGTTCCGGGATCACCAGCTGGAGCCCTGCAGAACAAACCATGGGGTGAGAGCAGTGGAGGCAYTGCTGGGCTCCCCTCCACTTGTAGGAACCTGCAGATTTACCCCAAAAGGCTTCTTCAGTTCACCTTCCCCACCAGCGAGAATGACTTAAATTTTAAATATTCTATTCTTTCTTGATTTGGTGCGAGAATGTGCAAAAATCTGCCCACTTCTCCCAGCATAACTGATGGTAGGAGGGAAGGAATTAAATTCTCTGTGTGTGACCATTTATTGTGATCATTCCTGGACAAAAGTCCTGGCTTTTGACAGTTTCAACACAACATTTATTCTTCAGCATTAGGTGGCCCTCCTTTTTTTAATATTTAAATTCTCCAGCTGCTTTCATTCCCTCTTTCCCCCCCTCTCCTCATTGCAATTTTTTGATCRTTCRGAGGGGATAATTCTCTTGCCCTRRAAGTGATAGAATAGAATGAAGCAGCAAGAAAAAAATGTAAAACTTTACAGGCCACRCTGAGKGGATTTAGGGAGAAGGTCAGGCTGGCAAAGCTACTTCTGTCAGAAGTAGGCACTGGGATTAAACTCTATTCCTGGAAGTTGCTCAGGCTCTCATGAAGAGGATGGTTTTTGGGTGAGGAAACAACTAGAAAATAGTCTATCTGCCAGCCCCTCATCCCTCTGCCCTCAGCTATATATACAACTTTATTGCTCTGCATTCTTCTCTCYACTGAGATTTATATTTCTTCATCAGAGCCTTGCCTTGTAAAAATTTTTCAGGTTATAGGTGTGGAATACATTTATTTTAGGCTGGTTTGACAAGAGGAAAAGCAGCTTAAGGTCTTTGCAAAGCTATGTTGGACTATCTGGCCTGYGCATTCCTCCCTCCTGGAATGAAGGAGAAATTGCCAGAGCGTGGACATGAAAGGCTGTCAGTTAATTTGGGAAGGGGGATTTGGAAGAGATGGAGAAAGGGAAAAGGAGAATCTGGCAAAATTCCTTGTGTAAGAGGAGAAAATGAAGGAGTACAAACACATTCAGTGCAGCAAACCCCCTGTGCCATTCACAAATTTCATCTTGATGAGAAGGAAACATCTCGTGGARGCTCAGGGAATAAGGCACGAGACAGCCTGGAGGTAACTGGCAGCATTTCTGCTCTCCAAACCTCGCAGCAGAAATAACTTCAATATTTTCTTCTTCCTCAACATGGTGTGAGACTCAATGTGCAAAAATCTGCCCACTTCTCCCAGCACACAGCTGATGGGAGGAGGGAAGGGATTCCAGGAGAGGAATTCCTTGCTAGCAGGGTCCCCTGGAAGGAGGAGTGGAGCTACAGCAGGGAAATGTGGGATCCTGGCTGTGGAGAGTGRCCAGGTCAGAATCCACAAAGAAATGCTTGGTTTGGGAGAGGTCCTGATTAATTAGAGTGAAGTGAGGGGTCATCCCTGCTGGAAAAGGGAACGGGGATCTGGCCTGTGACAGAGATTCATTTCTCCTGCTCCTTGGGCTGCTGGCAGAAATCAAATTCCTGCTCCTCCCATCATAATGAAAAATGCAAAATCTGACAGATTCCACAAAGAAACCCTTTCCCCCCCAATCAATAAATTTGTCTATTGTCACTGAGCCTCTTCCTATSTTATTTTTTCTCTTCAGAAAGATGAGTGATCAGTTTTTCTCTGACACCACCACACTCTCTGGAGCTCGATCTATAATTCATGAGCATGAAAACAGCGGCATCAGAAAGAAAACCTGTCACAAATTCAGCTATTTAAGCTCCTAAATGAGCAGTGATGGCAGYGTGGGGATGCGGAACGTTTATTGCAATGCTAAATATAGGGGTGAAGCTAAAAGCTTTCCATCAGTAATGGTAAGAACAAAATCCTGAATGCACTTGGAGCTTGGATTTTTGTCTTCTGCAAGTTGGATTAATGGTTTCTCTCGTTGGTGTGATTTTTGGGGTGATTCTTTGCCTTTTGAATGTCAGACTGTCACCTGCTGGAGGAATTGAACTTGAAATGTGGACCTTTCCCATCTCTCCTTTTCCCCCAGCAGCATCACTAAAGACAGCTCCAAACAGAGGGGGAAGGAAGGGGCTGGGATTGTTCCATGGAAGATCCCTCATTGTCCCAAAAAGTTCTTTATGAGGAAGTTTCTCCGAAAAATGCTGTGGTAGACACAGAWGTGGTGCCAACACTGCCAAAGGGCCAAGAAGGTTCAGCTCTCTCCTACAAATTCCCTGCCTGTTGAGATCTAAATTCACTTTTATCCATTTACAGAGGGCCCAGCACTCCCATTCTCTCCTTCCTAATCCCATTTCTCCAATTTCTGCCACCACTGCAAACCTGACTGATGTCTGATGAYTTGTAGGAACCTCTAAAATTCGTTCCAGCCTTTCAGGAAGAAAATTCATCCCMCTGCCTTCCACTGGGCTTGCAGAGGGCCGGGATTTCATGGCAATAATCCAGAAAGATACGAAAAGGTGAAACACGAGAGGAAAACAACGCTGCAGCTCAAGCTCGTGTGAATCCCCCGGAGCCCTGCCTGAAGCTGGAGAGGCTGAGGAGGTGCTGTGGGAGTTGGAGAACACGGGAGTTCTCCTGGGATAATTCAGACACGGTTCCTGTTGGCTCTGGCCAGCCCTGACGTCACTTCCGCGGCACCGAGAGCGCCGGGCTCGCGGCGAAAATAGAAACCTCATAAATCTGCCCATTCCCTTAATTAGGGAACCCTGATGACAGGATTAAGATTGAATGCTTTCATTTCAGATTGGTTAATGAAGGGCTTTCCAACACTTTTTTTTTTTTTTTTTTAGTTCCTCTCTGCTGAGTCCTGCCATTGCTGATTGCTTCAGGTACAGCAATGGAAAAAATTCCTCATCCAAAGGCTGAAAGAGAAGATTATGTAGGCATTTGATTATCTCCTGTTATGTTTGGAGACCACAAATGCTTTGCAGACAGATGAGGCCGTGCAGCTCCGCTTGTTTTTTTTAATTAATTGAGTCAACATTTGATCAAAAGCAAAGAGCACTTCACGTTGGGCTTCTTGCTCCTGAAATCTTGYGAACTGGGAAATAAACCAACCTCCTCAAACAAACCCCAGAGAACAAAGTCACGCACAAAATCTGCCCTGTTTCGCCAGTGACTCTCCCAAAGAAAAGATGAATTTGGGGAAAGACCAAAAGGTTTCCACCCTGTGCTGCCAACACCTCTCAAACYTAAATAAACTTCATTGTCCATTCCCACTGCTCTGGTTGCAAAATCCAGGTGATTCCGTGATATACAGGAGATAAATCCACCTCAACACCATCCTCTGTAAGATTGGCCAAAGGGATCATTTAGGAACGTGCCTAAACTCCCCTCATCCTCCTCAGCTGAGTGTTTCCCCTCATCCTGAGGAGGATTTATCCCTTTTCTGCTGAGAGCTCTCAAAAACCGCTCTGAAAACAGATGCAGCAGGAGGGGAGGGCCCGGGCTGTGCTCCAGCTGATGGAGGAAAACACCGAGGTRCTCGTAGGAAATAACAACAGGCCAAGCAAGGCCAGGGAAAAAGGAGGAAAAATCGTTTTTCCTGCTCCTGAGCAAACGCCTGCGGTGGCCGGCTCGGGAACATCTGGTCTCCCAGAGTGTTTTCTCACATCATGCCAATACCTGACTGGAATAAACAACTTTATCTAGATCCTCCTTTCTTGCCATCAGAGGCCGATAAGCAAACTCTCTGCTATCAGCGTGAGATCCGAGCAGGGGGAAGAGAGATTTATGCCTGCTCCGAGGCCGCCTCCGCCCTGCCCGATTGTTCCGTGCTCTGGAGAGCCGYGCAGTGAAATCCTGGGGGTTCTGCTTTTCCAGGAGCCTGTGGATCACGGCAGCAGGGCTGCTCTGGCCACCCACCAGGCAGGCRGCTGGCAGCTCCCGGTGGGAATGGCAGTGCTTCCCTTCCACAGTTCCCCGGAATATTTGGTGCCTCCACAGCTCCTCTCCCTCCCCGGGCTCTGCCTGCCTGTGGAACCTGAATTTATTAACTACAAGCCCACGAGGCRCTGCAGAGGTGGGGATGATTTTAAATTCTGATGGGCCAACAGGGGCATTGTTGTTCTTGCTGGCATTCTGGGATGTTTCCAGCACCATTTGTCCCCATCCAGGCRTTGGGATTCAGCTGGATCTGAGCGGGAGCTCCACGCTCAGCCACGGGCTCTCCTCACTCCCTGCTCAGCCCTGTTTTGGGCAGCTTGGAACAACTAAAACTGAGGTTCCTGATGCTGATATGAGGTGGAAAAGGGGATCAGTCAGGATGGGGAGGGCAGGTTTGAAGCATTTCCCTGGAGCACTGGGAGGCTCTCCCTCGGTGGAGGCACCACGGCACCGGTGGGATTAGAGCTCAGCTAATCTCACTCTATTCTTGTCCTGCAACCTTCGTGTCACCTCCAGCCACAGACACCAGCAAACCTCACATCTCAGCTGAGAACCCTTCCCAGCCTCAGCTGGGCTGCCTTGGGTGGGGAAATATGGGGGAAATGATCTATTTTCAGCACTTGCAAGAGCGTTTGAGCTGTCGAAACTCTCTTGTCACATCTTCGGCTTCCTAAAAATTCCTTCCTGTAGGTGTGCAGGTTCTCTGAGAGAGTTTGGAGCTGGGTTCAATTTTCTCTTACAGTGGGCTCATCGTTCAGCTCCCAGCATCTCCCACAACCTCTCCTAAAAAATTCCCACTTAATAGCATTGCCTCGTTATTATTCCCACCTTGCATCCAATSTAAGCTTGACTAAAATAATTTTAAAACTTGAGAAAGCTTCATGGTGCCTTTTTTCATCACTGAAACAGCATGAAAGGGGTTTTTATATTTTTATATAAATTGACTTTTAATGTGTTTTTTGCATTTTTTTTTGGTGCAGAGGAGCTGTTTGTTTGGGCACACCCCATTAATAGCAGCACTTTTCGGGGATTTCATATTTGCAGGCACGCTCAGATTTTGGTGTGAGGCATTTTTGTGCACAGTTAAAGTGGTCATTYCTTGATGTGCAGGCTTTGAGGCAAGTTCAGTCAGATAAATGAGATCCCCAGTGGTGACATCTCCTCTTTCATGCAAACCCAGGGGGATGTGGGGGTCCCAGCTCAAACAAAAGCTGAGTTGAGCAGTTTCAGAGTTCAAGTGAAGTGCAGTGGGGAGCTCTGAGTGAGCTCAGTGTGACTGATGGGCTCTGCATGGAGAAGGACAAGAACTGGAGTTGAAAAGCTTTTGTTGAAATTCTGATCTTTTATCTCTTCCACGACAGAAGATGGGGAATACCCTGCACCGTGCCTGGCAAGGAATAATCCCCTGAGCCTTTCCCACTTTTCAATGTCTCCATCAAACGGGATCCCATCCATTTGAGGGGGGATTTCAGTGCCATTACCAGTCACAAAATATTCACACACCTCTTTGTGTTAATCACCCTCATCACTTCGGCCCCGTGCAGCAGAGACCCTCCAGCCCTGCCTCATCTCTGSAGCGTGTCTGAACAGGAGATTCCTCCTCTGATAGCACCACTCACCTGATAACAGAAAGAAAATAACTCCTCTGAGGGGCTGTGCTGTCCAAGAGCTTTGACAGCTCTCTGTCTCTTCAGGCTCTTGCCCTCCATCCAATTCTGTGATGTCTGAGAACCTTCTGACCTCTGAGAAGTTGAGGAATCACTCTTCCCCCTGCTTTTCTTGCAMTGTTAATTAAAACACCCTCCCCGTGCCTGTCAAAGACTCCCCTGCCGAGGCAGGGCCAGTAGATACAGGTTGGCAGCATTCCTCAGAAATGCCTCCCCAAGGAGCTGCCTTGGTTTCCACTTTCAGGGACTTGTCTCAATGTGAACCTGYGCTTTGAGGGAGAAAAACCCTCCCAAATTCCCTGCAGGAACACAGRTTTTTATGGAGAGGTTGAGGACCAGGCGCTGCCAGCTGTGGGATCTTCTTCCCCCTGGCACCAGAGGCTTTCTCAGGGTTTAAATCCCAGCCCCACGACCTCGGATAATTCGGGAAGCTCTTCCACAGAAAGCACAGGCACAGATCGTGCCAGGACTCGAACAATGGYTCCTGGGGAAGGCCAATCTTCCAAAGGATTATGGATGACTTCCCAGCCCCAGTCCAAGGCACTGTCAGAGCTCTGGGTTTCTGCTTCCCCTCTTTGTTCCCAAGCTCTTTTCTTGGAACTGCCACCCCCTGCTCCATGCCCTGCACCCCTCTGCTCTGCTGACCTCTGCTGCAGGTGCCTCCACAAATCCCAGAGAGCCCCCTGGGAGCTGATCCCACCATTCAAACGGGCTTCCAGAGAACATTTCCCTCACATTTCTGCAGGAAAAATGCTAAATTTCMCCCCTCTTGCCTGCRGAGAGTGACTTTAGGAATAATTTKGGGTTCAAAGGCTGCCAGTGGAAGMTTTTCTTCTCTCCAACCTGCCATCCCTTCACTCCCTGCTAGTCTGGACTGTGTTGAGTAGTTTTYCTCATCTATTTCAGCTCTTTGGGAATGGTGTGGAGCCACTGGACACTGGGRTTGTGCCCATCCCCAGAGCACTGATAGAGGCACACGTGGGGAGTGGGGTGTCCCCAAAGTGCTGGACACTTCACTCACATCAGAACATTCTAGAATGGAATTTCAAATAAGTTTTTTTTCTTCAAAATGCTTTAATTAACAAAATATTTCCTATTTATTACAGTGGCCATATCTAGAGGTTATAATGGGTATTTGCAATAATTCTTTTTTTTTCCCCTATCAATTTCTGTTCTGCAGGTGAAGGAACCTCTTTGTTCTCACCTGTTCTGATGTTTTCACTGGGAATACAGGATGAGTAGTAAAGAATCTGAATCCTCTGTCTATTCAGTAAAACAAATTAAATAAAGAAAATTCTGTGAGAAAGCTGATCTCATTCTCTTTTCCCTTTGCAGATGAGTCAGGAACCAAGAATGAATTATATCCCAACACTGATCTGCATGGAAGAGACGGGAACCACCTCCCTGTAAGCATGGAATGAACCTCACATGGCGCATCAATCCCTGAGACTGACCATGCAGGTGCAGCAAACGGGGATTAGTGCCACAAGCTGCAATCCCACACGTGAGCAGAGGGCACAGAGGAGGCACGAGCAGCTCAGAGAGCTGAGAAACGAAATGGTGTGTGTGGGGGAATGTCAGCACCTCAGAGAGACAGGACCACTCCAAGCGTTATTGACTGYGCTCATCAAAGGGTGGGAACGTCCTCACCACACACCCCAAGTCCCTGGYCAGTGGYCACAAGTGAYAAGGTCTTTTAAAGGTTAATTAGCCAATAAACTGCTGCCACAAAGAGTGTTTTCACTTTCACACCAACCCTCAATTAATTTGTCTTACACACCTGTGCTGCAGTGCAGACTCTCTTCACGGACACACAAACTTACACTACCATACTTGAAAGCTTCTTATTACCTTCATAACTACTTCTGCATCTTAAACTTTAAAGCTTTCCGTTACTCAGCTTAATGTGTCTATCTGAACTACAAACCCACGTTTTCACTTATGGTCTCTCAACTTGGAAGCCTTTCCCAAGGGCTCAGGTGGAGCCCTGTATTCTCTGCTGTATCTGGGCCTCCTTGCACAGGATTTTGAGAATTTTCTGGGCCTGGAATTCCCACRGGGTAACGGGGAGGGAGCAGGAGCCTGGGTTTCCTTTTGCTTTTGGGGTCAGAGATTGAGTCCTGTGCCTGTTAAAGCTGCCCACAACCCTGACCTTCCAACTGCAGCCCAMACCCTGGGCTGGCTGCTGGGATCATCTCAGTGCCCCCCTCGTGGTTTATAAAGCCACATGTCAGTGAGTAGTAAAAGGGATTTACAGCAGATTGTAGGTCAGAAGGGTTAGGGCAGGCTGGAAATACTGAAAACAGGAGTAAATTTAGCATAAATGAATGTGCTGGATATTGAGTGAGAGCATGTATGGGACTACAGCCATTGTTTTCTGTGGGCCTGAGCCAAGGGCGATGCACAGGGGTCCCAGATCTGTGGATTTGTGAGTAATTAATTTAAAAAATTAGTAATCGTAGCCATTAAAAAGAAGAAAGAATCTGGATGTGATTGCTCTGCTGAAAATTATAATTAATCCCAACCTAGATCTCAAAGGGAAGGAGAAATCTCTCAGCAGGTAAATGTATTCAGAGAGCTCTTGGAGAGCTTTTCACATTCTGATTTCTACTCAGAAAAACGCAGATCTCTCTCTCCTCTGCACACCCAGGCTGCACTTTGCATTCGAAGCCCATCCTGCAGAATCAGCAGTTTGCTCCATTCCCTGSAAAGCCCAACTGCCCAGCACTCCCAGGGGCCAGCCCTGAGATGTTTCTGCAATAAAGGGATTGCTCAATTATGGCATTCTGATAAGGAACCAGAGGCATTTGTCTTGCTCTCGTTGTCACCTGGCTGCCCTCCCTCGCCACTTGGGATGGAACAGCCGAGAGAAGAAACAAAAACACAGCCAAAAAGATAAAGCAAAACCTTCACTAATGTGACATCTTGTGTATTTTCTGAATTCCTGGCTGTCAGCRGGAGAAGAAGAAAAGCCTGGGAGGCCCAGAAAGCTCAGAGCCCCAAATACCTGCAGGCGGAGGAGAGAACCAGCCCTGGTGTCTGACAGAAACTTTCTGCTTCTTTCTCTCTCAGTTCTGCTGCAAAATCTTCGGGTTTCAGGTTTTTAGAGTGAAATATTTCCATTTTTTTCCCTAAGGAATTTTCTCATGTCACTTTTCCTCCTGCCCCATCTCTCCCTGGGGACAGTCTGTGGCTGCTGCTGGGAGCTTTTCTCTCTGATGTGTCCATCCTTCTCCTGCCCTCCTTGTTTTCCATTTCCACCGTCCTGTCCTTCACTGCACTGCCCTTCCTCTCCCTCTTTCCTGGATTTGCTGGATGAGCCTCATCCCTCCTGTCCTCCAGAGAGGCATCACTTCAACACTGCTGCTGCTGGTTGTTCACACCCCTCCAAAAACACAGGGGGATCAGGGAAATAAGACTTTGGGTGGCATTTAAAGTCATTTAACTAACACTTGGTGCAGGAAAATMAAACTTTGGGTGGCATTAAAGAGCATTTGGCCAACCCTTGGTGCTCTGAAGCCTCCCAGGTTCAGAGCCCTGTGGGCACAACGTGCAGGGCACCAGTGAGGCTTTTCCCCCAGTGATGAAATCCTTTAGAGAGATACAAAAGAACAGAAAATCCTGAGCTGGGAGGGCCCCCAAGGATCACTGAGTCCAATCCCTGCCCTGCACAGGACACCCCAACAATCCCACCCCGTGCCTGGGAGCATCTTTGTCATTGTGCTGGTAAAAATTGGATTGAGCTCTGCAGGTCAAAGCATTCCCAGCTCAGGTGAAGGTGAGGAGCTTCTCCCTTTGGCCACGCTGTTTTGGATGATGGAAACACAGACCCAGCCTGGATTTTAGGGTTAATTTTCCAGGAAATATTCGCTCCCTTTTTGCAAGAAAAACCATTAAAGTAGCATGCTTACGTTTGAGGAGGAGAAATTTTAGCAGGGAAGAAAGAGCAAGCAGCAGGATGTGAGCCAAGTATGGAAATATCAGCCCCCAGCTCTGGCAGAAAGCGCCTGTGCCCTCCCCAGCTGTCAGCTGGAGGGTGGCAGTGGGTGGGAGGTGGTGCTGCTTCCCCAGCACAGCAGCACAGACAATGCAAACTGCTCTTTTCCTTCCCTCCTCGCTGCTCTGGGGAGAGGCCTCCSAGTGGCTTCTGCAGCCTTTAAATAGCCCAGGCTGGCAGCAGCTCTGCTCAGCCAGGGCAGCGCAGGAAACCAGAGCCTTTTTTGGGGACAGCTTCCCACGTGTGGCTCCAGCACCCGCCTCGTGCTGCTGATAAGGAAGAGATAAGAGAGGGAAAGGTGCTGGGCTGTGTTTGTGTGGGGAGGGGGATGGATTTGARCTGGTTTAGATGAGATTTGAGGAAGAGGTTTTTTCCATGAGGCTGGTGRGCACTGGCACAGGRAAGCTGTGCATGTCCCATCCCTGGGAATATTCAGGTTTAAKGWTGGAYGTGGCTCTSAYCTGATCCAGCTGAAGGTGTCYCTGCTCACAGCATGGGGSTTGGATTAAATGATGTTTAARGGAGTGGGAATTCCAGAAAATTCTCAAAGTCTTGTGCATGTGGGCCCAAACACTGAAATGAACACCAGGCTTGACCTGAGGCCTTGGAAAAGCCCTCCAGTCCTAGAAGCCAAAGTGTGGGTTTGTAGTTTAGACAGAAACACTTTAGAGCTGGGCAGTGGAAAGTTTTAAGGTTTTAAAGTGTGGATATAGATGCAGTTATAGGAGTAGTAAAGAGTTTTAAGGTGCAGCAAGTAGTTTGTGTGTCCGTGTATGATTGGATATGAAAGCCTGCATTGGGGCAGGATGTGTGATACAGTTCAATGAGCCACGGGTGTGAAAGGTAAAACAATCTGTGTGGCAGTAGATCATTGGCTAATAAACCTTTCAAACCCCTGTAACCTGTGCTCCTGTGAGCACTGACCACAGACACCTGAGCTCTATTTCATGCTGTGAAGGTGTTCTCACTCCTCCATTGGAGATAAGAGCAGGGAGTCACGCTTCAGAACGGCTCTCAGTGCTCCCATCTCTGCCAGAACCCCARTGCAAAGGCCTCTTCCAACCCAAACCATTCCCTCATTCCATGATTCCATGATCCCATGTTCCTCCGGGATCCTTGCTGGGGAAACTCCTCCTGCCTTCAGGGCCCATCCCAGCACACAGCAGCTCCAGTTTGACAGAGAAAGGATGAAAAGGATGAAAATCGCACCTGAGAGAGGCCTCAAGTGGATGGGCCCACACCAGGCAGAGTCCAGAGGGGTGTGGGATGTGGGATGTGGGATGTGGGATGTGGGATGACCCCTCCTGACCCCCCTGAGCTGGACAGGTCAGTGCTGGGCAGCAGCAGCAGCTTCCAGGCAGGCGTTGGACACAACAGACCGGGGCTGCCTCCATGGAGAGCCCTTCAGGTGTGCTCAGAGGACTTTGAGTCTTTTTCCAGGAAGCTGCAGAAGCCATTATTGACAGAGTGCTTTTATGGACTCTGCGGAGCCCGGCGGGGCCGGGGGCAGCGGGAGGCTCCTAATCCCTGCTCGGACCCCGCCTGTTTTCCCTTTGGAAAGGCACAGGAAGAGCTGGGGASACCTTCCTGGAGCTTTGCAGCTGTGAAAACCAGTAAACACCAGAAGGGAGCCCAGCACCGGCACAGTAAACACAGGAAGCTGACTCAAAACTGAGACAACAACAACAACAACAACCCCTCCCCCAAAAGGGCCAAAATAAAGATGGATTTTATTTTATTTTTATTTTTATTTTTATTTTTATTTTTATGTTTTTATTTTTATTTAATTTTATCTTATTTTATTTTATTTTTTATTTCATTTCATTTAGTTTCATTTAATTTCATTTCATTATTTTATTTTGTTTTGTTTCATTTAGTTTCATTTAATTGCATTTTTAATTTATTTTATGTATGTTTTATTTTATTTATCTTTTATTTTATTTATCTTTTAATTTTTCTTAATTTATTTATATTATTTTATTTTATTTTAAATTTTATTAGTTTGTTGTTTGTTTGTTTGTTTGTTTAAATCCCCCCAACTGGAAGGGGGTCAAGTYTGAGCTCACGCACACAAAGAACACCACAAAACCTGGCTCTGGGCTTTCTCAATCATTTTTTAAAGCAGATGGGACAATGGAGCAGAGCTCTGTTTGTTTGAGCAGCTCGTGCCAGGGCTGGCTGCTGGAGGMGCAGGAGCTGCTGCTGCTGATTTCCCCTTTGTCCGTTCAAGGTGAGCTGCAACAAAAACTTCCTGCTCACTCTGCTGGGAAAATCCCCTCTGTTTGTGGGGATGAAAATAGCTCTGGGTCCAAAATAACTCTGTGCACGGAGAGACTCCCAGACTTTGGGGGACAGCTCAGGAATCCCATTTCCAATGTCCCCAAACTGTGCCCACCCAGCAATTTAAAGTCCTAAGAGCCTAAAAGTCACAGGGCCAAATTCTGCAAGGTATTTGGGGAATAAAGAGGAAAATCAAGGAAAGAGTGACCGAGGAAATCCTTCAGAAGGAGCTGTGTTGTCACTGGGTTGCTGCTGCAAATTCAGCTTTGGGAGTTGGGATGAGAGCACCCTGAGGAGAGAGATTTGGGGTGTTTGGGGTCAGCATGACCCAGAAACCACCCTGGGGTGTCCTGGGCTGCAGAAAATCGGGGCTGCCCCATCCCTGGCAGTGTGCAAGGCCAGGCTGGAGCACCCTGGGACAGTGGAAGGTGTCCATGGCAGGGGTGGGATGGGAGGAGCTTTAGGGTCCCTTGCACCCAAACTGTTCTGTGATAATCTGAAAAAACCTGTCAGTGCAGTACCACAGCAAACTCGGATCGAAATGAAATTCTGGCCAATTTTTCCCTTCAAAAGAGTTTATGTTTTTATTTCAATGTCATTAAAATAAAATCTCTCCATTAAAATTACCAAAGCACAAAGGCAGCATCACTTGGGCGTGAAGGAAGGTTTTTCACTTTGCTTGAATGCTCTGCTTCTGCTCCAGAACAAACCATCTTTGCTCTGTGCTTGTAGAGMCTGGAACAGACCCTTCCCAAGGTGAAAAAAAAAAGATGAAAAGCTTTTCCTCTTTTTTTTCCTTTTTCCCAGAGCCACCAGGCGAATAAAACCCTGAGATATTTGTGCACCACTTCTAAGAACGGGGTTTTTCAGGAGCACCYGAGGATCTGTGTGCATTTACCCAGCCTCAAATACTGCCCCAGCCRAGGCAGGAGGATTTCAGGGAGCCAGGGTGGGGTCAGATTTATTATATTTATTCCATGAATTAATATAAATATAAAAATAAAKATGTGAATAAAATAAATAAATTTAAATAAATAAAATTAAAAATAAAGTATTAAATGTATTAAAGCCATCAATGAAAATRTTCTGCCCTCCTTCCACCCCTGTTGGAGGAGCCCTCACTTCCCCCTCTCCTGGGTCACCCCTAAGAGCATCTCCAGACACGAAGGCTCTGCTAAGCCCTGCAGCAGACGGGGCTGGGAGTGGCGCTGGCGGGGGCAGCTCAAGGTGAGCCCGGGGCTGCCGGGGACACTCGGGGCTGTGCCRTGGCCAGAGCCACCCCTGACGTGGCACAGCCGGCCTGGCACCCCCTCCCTCAGCGGGAGGTTTAAAAGGGATTCGGGAACCTGCGAGCGCAGAGCCAGGCTTGGTGTGCCTCTGGGTGTGAGTGGTGAGCTCCAACTGGAGCCCGGGCAAGCTGGGAGGACTTAAAAAAACCCCCAAAAACATTATTATTATTATTATTATTATTATTATTATTATTATTATTATTATTATTATTATTATTATTATTATTATTATTATTATTATTATTATTATTACTATTACTATTACTATTACTATTACTATTACTATTACTATTACTATCATTACTATTACTATCATTACTATTACTATTATTACTATTATTATTACTATCAACAGCAACAACAACAGTAATTATTAATTTTAACTAATTAATAATTATTTCAATGTTATTAAAACGAAATCTCTCCATTAAAATTACTACAGCACAAATGAAGCATCACTTGGGCGTSAAAGAAGATTTTTCACCTTGCTTGAATGCTCTGCTTCTGCTCCAGAGCAAACCATCTTTGCTCTGTGCTTGTAGTAATTATTATTTGTGCCTGTAGAAATTATGACAAGCTCTGTGGGTGTAATAAGAATTATTATTACAATCAACAGCAACAACAATAATAATAGCATTAATAATAGTAATAGTAATAATAGTAATAGTAGTAGTAGTAATAATAATAATAATAATAATAATAATAATAATAATAAACAACCTAACTTGATCACCAGGTTTTGCTGCATCAATTTCACACACTGGGAGAACAAAACTTTTTTTTTTTTTTTGAGCTTTCTTCGGATTTTTTTCAGTTTTTTAAATGCAAATCCAGCAGCTGTGAGGCAGCCCCTGAGTGCAGCCCCAGGTTTGCTGGGCACAGAGTGCAGACAGCTCCTGCACTGCGTAAGCACCTGCACTTAATCCCCAACCTTGTCAATATGTATTTACCCTTAATAACYGGGATCTGGGTCAGCACTTTGGCTCCCGTTGCTTTCCCTGTGCCCTAAGCTGGGGCTCTATTTCTGTCCAGCCTCAATGCTTGGTATTCCCCCTAAGACCTGGGCACTTTCCAGCTYCTGCCTCCCCAAATAAAACCAGCTCCAAACAAAGCCTCTTTCCAGCCAGGCGCTGTGTTGTGAGCGCAGTTGGAGATTTCCCACCCTCCAGAGGTATTTTCACAGCTCCTGCCCCCCTGTCATCGCTCCAAAACATCTCAAGTCATTTTCCTTTAGGAGAACAAGGGATGAAAATAAAAAAAAAAACCCTCACGCACTCACAAATCCCAACCCTGTAATGCCTCTGCCAACAGGTGAGGTCTAAAAATTTCATTAGGGGAAAAAATAAAAAAAGGGGAAGCAGGAACAGCTGCAGGCGTGTTTGGAGGAAATCAGAGGGGCACTTTCCATCTGGCACGTGMTTCACAGGCAAAAGAGCTTTTCCAGGGCTTGGGACTCAAAGGGAACTCGTATTTTGGGGAGCAGGCTATTCTTGGACAGCTCCTTTCAGGCAGCACAGCAACAGCTCCTGTTCAAAATACCCCGTTGTGCCAGCCCAGAGCTCCCAGCCTGGCTGGAAACGGGAAAAAAGTCAATCCCAAAGTGGAAAGGTGGCAATGCCAAGGTGAGGCAAGATGGCAATGCCAAGGAAAAGAGTCAATCCCAAAGTGTAAAGATGGGCAATGCCAAGGTGAGGATGCCTTGGGTTTGTTTCAGCCAGAAAYGCTGGATTGGATTCTTTTCTTGGAAGTTTCAGTGTTTCCCCCASTGATCCAGGGCCTGACCTGAAGGAGGGAACCTCTGCCTTGAACCTCTCCAGAGCTGAACCAGGGATGGGATGAACTCTTGCCCTCACCTGGGGTGCCCCCAGCTCTGCAGCAGCCAGTGCCTGGGCACATCCAGAGCCTGCCCTCACACACAAATGGGTTTTCCTTTCCTTTCCTTTCCTTTCCTTTCCTTTCCTTTCCTTTCCTTTCCTTTCCTTTCCTTTCCTTTCCTTTCCTTTCCTTTCCTTTCCTTTCC
>CADDXX010000141.1:1012757-1042726 GCA_902810485.1 Alauda arvensis
GGGGGAGTTTTCCTCTCTTTGCTCTCCCCTGGAGCCCAGGGAAGGTTCGGCTCCATCCCCGCTGAGTCACGGGCTGTTCCTCAGCTCGCAGCAGGAGCTGTCCCCAAGGCAGGACGTTCCCGGGAACACTCCGTGAGTCACTGGCGGCGTTCCTTGTCCCCTGCRCCGAGGGATGGGAACAGCAAAAGGTCCCCTGCAAAAACCACCTCGTTYTGTGCCGTTCCTCTGTGCTGCTGCTGAGCCCAACAGGCACTGGGAGAACTGGAGAATGAGGTTAAAACGAAGGAATTCATTATTTCCCACGTTATCCCCGTGAAATCTCACTTTTCAGGTCACATGCAAGATCAAATAAACCTCTGAAATTCCCTTTTTTCTTTTTTTTCTTTTTTTTTCTTTGTGGAAAACATGTGAGTGACACTATTGACATTGGCTCTGAGGAGCAGATCACCAGGAACAGGGAGAGCTGCTGCTTTTTCTCTCATCAGAAAGGTGGGGAAGTCAGGAGAGATAAGGAAAGGCATTACTGGCAATGCACAGATCAATATTTTTCGTGCAAAATGTTTTCCTTCATTGAAAAATGCTTTGGTTTTGCAGGTACAATTCAGGACACGAAAACAGACTTTTGGAACGTTCTTGTTTTGCRTTGCAAGCGCTACTGAGCTTGGAATTATTTGTTTTTAAAAAGAAAACCACCTTTTGCAGGTGTCTCTTTGGCTGAAAGCTCGACGTGTTTCACCAAAACCATTCCAAGGGTTTGGTTTTCAGCACTCAAAATACAAATGCTTTAAAAAATGCAGGGTTTTTCTGTCTTTGATGAGGTCCATTTTTTCAAAGTGTACAGAAGTTCTGTGAGATAAAAACTATGAAAATGAGAAGAGAAAATGGTGAAATGATGGGGCCAGAGGCAGCCAGGAGCAGCTGTGGATGAGGGTCCTGCTGATGCACAAAATTGTGTGTTTTTGTCTAATYAGGAGGAGGATTCTTGGCCCAGAAAATCATCATCCTTACACCAAGGCCTAAAATTTGCAATGTTGTAAAAGACCTGAAAATGCATCTTGGCCTGGAAAGGTTTAGTCAGCTTCAGCACCAGAGCTCGTTTCTAATGATGGAAAATTGCTAATCTGCCCAAGTTTGTCACCAAACCAGTGCTAAAATCTGAATGGAAAAAGTTTTGCAGTCATTTCTGTGAAAAGTCATGGAATTCAGAAAAAGAGAGGAAAAAAAAAAGAAGAGAGTGTTATTTCTGTTTGGCTTTTGATTCTTGCACGGGCTGGTCTATCTTGACTTTGTGTCTGGGAATCAGCAGCCTGGGCTCCTCCAGGTACCAGGAAAACCTTGATGGGGGAAGAGATGAGAGCACCTTGGACTCAAGTTCCAAAGCTCCAGAAATCACCATTTCCTAGAGAGTAAATCAGGAATTAAAAGTGTTAATTACTGTTTGCTAACATGGCCAGTGCACTTTAATCAGATTAGCAGGGTTTTTTACCTCTTTATCTCCAGAAAATACCTTGCAACCCATTGTTTTGGTAGTTAACTTCAGGGCTAAATATAAACATGAAATGTTCCCATTTAACCAAATTTTAGGGAAAAAAAATCTCATTGCCCACATAACAACCTTCCAAATGAGCAGCTCATGCCAGGAGGGAGAGGAGCAAAGCAAGGACAGCCCATGCCAGGGTGTAAGGAGTGCCCAGGCAGGGTAAATTCCAGTGTCAGAGGCAATCCACGAGCTAATCTCATCTAAAGAGCAAATCTAAAAGTGTCAGGTGATGGAGAGCCAGCCCAGCTCCACCTGGCCCCCTGGAAAAGCTCCCTGGAAAAGCTCCCTGGCTGAGCCATGGAAAGAATGGGAGTTCCAGAGCCCTGAGCCCCTTCAGCAGCAGCAGCAGCAGGGCTTTGGAGGTGACAAAAGTCTCACTGAGCACGTGGCTGGTGGCACAAAGCTGGGTCACAAATCCTGCACCTTCTGCTCCACCACCTCCTCAGCCTGGTGCAGAACGTCTCACCCAGGGGGGCTGGAAAGTGTGCAATACTGCAATAGAATAGATATAAAATATAAATTATATAAAGTAAAAATTATATAAGATTTTTATATATAGTATATATAATGAGATTTATTTTACATAGTATATTATATTACATTATATATTACATGTATTATCTCATACCAATTATATATCTATACAGTTTTTATATATACATATATATATATATTTTATATATAGATATATATAATGCTAGAATATCCTGAGGGAAAAGATGCACAAGGATCACCAGATTCAACCCCTGGACAATACACAGGACACCCCAAATAACAACTCCTGTGCCYGAGAGGTTTGCCCAAGTGATCCTGGAGCTCTGGCAGGTTTGGAGCAGTGYCCWTTCCCTGGGGAGCCTCTGGGGGAAGAAGCTTTTCCCAAAATCAGGCACTGCYCCACACCTGGGCACCACCTCCCGAGGGTGGGAAGGGTCAGGGCAGAAAATGAGCTGCAAAAGCTGTGAAATTGAGGGCTCTCTGGGAGCTCCGTGGGATACAAGGGAATTAAACCTTCCCTTTGGACTATTCCTTAATCAACACCATCACCTTTCACAACACAAAAAAMCCAACATTTCTCTCTTGAAGTCCTTGCAATTTTCCTTGGATGTTTCCCTCCRATTTCACCTTTTTGCAACCACTTCTTTAAAATTCCTGACAGTTTTTTGGAAAAGCTGTTTSTCAGTGTTGGGTACCTCCTGTATCCCTCACACAAAAACCCCTCACACGTTCCCGAGTTCATAGACAGAACAGCTGTGCATCTTTATTGCACATATGCTGCACTCTGGTTTGGCTCGTGTGCCAGCAGACAGGAAAGTTTTATTTTTAGGCAGATGTGAAAGCCCTAATTTGTTGCAGAGGGGGATAGAGAGCCTAAGAATAGCACACAAGGCAGCCACTGCCAAATTAATTAACGCAGACCAAAACAGGTTACAGCTCCCGAGCCAAAGCTACTATTTTCCACTTCCCCAGCTTTCCCCCTCTCCAAAACAGTGGASTAGGGCTGGAGCTGGAAGAAATGTCCTTCTTCCCTAAGAAATCTACTTAATCCTGGAGGATTTTGGATTTTTTTTGGAGGGATTGTGCAGGGAGGTTTGTCTTGACCTCACCAAACCAGGTGGTGAGATTTCTGCCAGGACTGGCCCACAGCTCCCTTGGGGTTGGACACATCCCGGCTTTCCCCCTCTAAAACAGTGGAGTAGGGCTGGAGCTGGGAGAAATGTCCTTCTTCCCTAAGAAATCTACTCATTCCTGGAGGATTTGTGTTTGGAGGGATTGTGCAGGGAGGTTTGTCTTGACCTCACCAAACCTGGGGGTCAGATTTCCGCCAGGACTGGCCCACAGCTCCCTTGGGGATGGACACATCCCMGTTTTCCCAGCTGGGAAAGGGTGTGGAGGAGGAAACCTCAGAGCTCTGGAGAAGCTTTGGAGGATCCAGCAAAGCTTCTGCAGCTCCAGGTGCTCCCAGCTCGTGGGTGTGGGAGCGGCTGAGCCTCCCGCCCTGCTCTGGGGTGACCACACGGGTTTGCTCCCAGCCCTTTCCAARCAGGAGCTGGAGCCTATTTTAAGCTCAGCCTTCTCCTCACGCAGGCACCGTTGCCATAGCTGCAAACCCAATGCACATGGGGAGAGAGGCTCTGGCTCTCGGCACAGAGGCACATTGCTCCATCCTCCCAGTTCCTCACGGGGCACTGGGAAATGGTGGGGCTGGGCTGCTGCTGCTGGGGGGAATCCCTGGGARCTGGCAGCAGCTCCCACACCAACCCCTTGGTTCTCACTGGGGCCTTTTGGGGCTGCCTAAAACCAGAGGCCAGACAGAGTTAARGGAATTAAAAGCAGWTCTATTTATTGAAGGGCCTGCAGGKACATTTAGGGCAGRTGRAGCCCACCCAAAATGGACAACAGGTCACGAATTTTCACACTTTTGTAAGTRTGGTTCCCCTTCTGCCCTCAGCCCTGTGTGGGATCCCCACACGGAGGCTTTGGCTGGGTGGGCACAGGGAAGAGCAAAGGGCTGCTCCTGGGAAGGGCCAGGAACACCACGTGTATCCCAATATTGGCAGCACCAGCCCAGGGAAGGGCAGTTTAAAGCAGAGTAAAAACACATCCATCCCTGTTGGATCACTCTGATGCCTTTTGGGGCTACCTAAAAMCAGAGGCCAGACAAAGTTAAGGGAATAAAAAGCAGYTCTATTTATTGAAGGGCCTGCAGGTACATTTAGGGCAGATGGAGCCCACCCAAAATGGACAAAGGGTTCTCACACTTTTATAACTTTGCTCCATTKGCATATTGGGGGTAAATCTGCCAATTACWGCTGCAGCTAATGAAGTCATTTACCCCAAGTTTGCTGCCCCCARSTCMCTTTTGTTTCCATCTCTCAGGGCCTGAGGCAGTGAGGGGTCCTTGATCCCCAGGCCTGGAGAGGAATTGCTGTGTGTGACCCCAATGGGGAAGCAGCAGCTCACACTGWGTGTGGAGTTCASAGTTACACACTAAASAACKGCAGGGTTACAAAGAGATCAAAATATAAAAGCTAAAATCCTAATTTCCACAGCTGCCCATCATAAATGAAATTATTCCGCTTCTCCTCCTGTACCTCCCCTGGAAGGACTGAGTTGGGCAGAGGCAGGAGAAGGTTGTGTTTGCTCCCCTGCTCTCCACTCTTCCCTGATCACAGGGTTCAGGACACGTCAGGTACAYGGGACAGGGTCCATGGATACATGGATACATGGGATATCCCCAGCTTTAACTCCCCTGCAATCTCCAGGGTTGCACACAGCAGTTTGAGGGATATTTAAAGGGAAATTCAGCACTCTGGTGGGGAGTTTTGATTCCAGCCTGGCAGTAGGATCCACACTCACCCTTGCACTGATTTTGCCCACATTTGCAAACTTCCAGCCAGCTCCAATTCCAGGGTAATTGCTAATTTTTTTGAAGCTGTTGTTTGTCAGGGTATTTCCAGAAGAAGCCATCAATACACTTGAAATGAGCCCACAGGCTTTGGCTGATGGTTTGAAAGGATACTTGATTTAAATGTTTACATTTTCCTGCCYGCTCCTAATCCTAAACAGAAGAAAAACAACGCAGCAGAACTTTTGTGAAAGGCAGTTGGCTCTTCAGTGAATATGGAACTTCCATAAATGCTTTGCCTTCAAAATATATTGAAACTTGGGAGTAAAAAAGATGCAAATGCAGGGGTAGGATGAGGGGGAAATGACTTTAAGATGAAAAAAGGTSAATTTAGAGTGGATATTGGGGAGAAGTTGTTCCCTGTGAGGGTGGTGAGATGCTGGCACAAGTTGCCCAGAAAATCTGTGGCTGCCCCATCCCTGGAAGCAGAGAGAGAATTAAAAATAACAAAGGCTAACGTGGGATTTGACTTCTGGAAACGATGCTGACGCCAAGAAAAGGAAAGAATAGAAGGGAGTTGAGCAAAAAATAAACCCTTGGAAGAGGGGGAAACAAATTTTCCTACATTTTGTAATTTTTTTTTTTTTTTTTTGCTCTAGCTTGCACATCTTACACTCTTTATTTAATTACCTAAGAATAGATGAGTTAATAACCTGCAAACCTGGGCCTGACTCACAGTGCCTGGCTGCAGCAGAGGGATGGGACACAGGCAGGTTTTCTTCAGGAGCCAAACRAGATTAGAAATAACCCCAGGAGCACGCTGGGTTTTATTTCCATCAATGGGCTGCCCCAGGTAACATTTTATTCACTGTGCCCAGCCTCTTTGTTAACTCCTGTACCGTTATAAGTGTTACTACAGAAGCAATAAAGATCAATTCTGGGGGGAAAAAAAAAGCCATTTACTCACAGTTTGCTTTGCAGGGTGCCACAAGGAATTAGCTGTGGAGATTCAGGCTGTGTTGAAAAGATTTACAGCGGATTTTGGGTTTTTTTTCTGGTACATTTTGCTTTTTTTTTTAATTGTTTTTTTTGTGGCAGTTGGGCAAAGCCTAAAGGCGCTGCAGGGCACCAGCACCCAGGGACAGAGAGCTCATGGGGGCCATGCCTTAATCTGAGTCTAAACACCCAGACTCCCCATATCTCATCAGCTGCTCCTCACAGAGATCCAYTTAATTGAGTTTGTTAATTTACAGCGCTGCTGGTGCTTCCCCCAGGTTTGTGAGCGAGGGGCTCTGCTCACCCCCAGCCCCTGCRTGTGCCAGGGCCTGACCCCACCAGAGCCAGCCCTGCAGCTCGGTGAGGAGCTGYGGAGTGTCAGGATATAAATAAGTGCCAGGATATAAATATTGCCCCCCAGCTCTGGCTGTTTATGAAGTGATGCAGCGCTGTAAAAAGCCGAACTGCRCCGTCCCCTCCCGCCGCTTCCTGCGGCCGCTAATTCCGAAGGCTGCTGAAACACGTCGGATATTTTCCCTTTGACAYGCTTTAAATGTAGCTGTCATTAATCCTGACCCCTTGACTGTTCCCCGAGGGGCAATGAAGTGATCAGACAGCTGTGCCCCTCATAACTTTTAATGCTTTAATGAAATCCCCTTTGGACCTTTTTCCCCCCTTCTCCATTCTTTCTTTAGTTCAGCCACCAAGAAAAGCCAACCACAGTTTTAACATCTAAACACTGGAAACTATGAACATATAACAATGCAGAAATAATTTCTTATTTTTCAATTTACCTAATTATTTTTCAATTTCGTTGCTGGAATGAATGAATGAGAGTTGCTATTTTTCTTCTGAAAATCCTTTTTTTGAAGTCCCAGTGGTTTGGCCTCGTGTTGGATAACCATAAACAGAATTGTACAGCTTAGGACAGATGCTCTTAAGAGAGAGTTCAAGTTCTGCTCTTCCATAGTTTAACAAGACAATAGTCTTTATAAAGCTTTTCCCCACAGAAATAGTTGATCTGTTCTGAGAATGATCAATCTCATTTAAAGGTAACAGCTTTGGCTSCCAGATAAAACAATCCCTATCATTTTGTTCTCTCCACTCCCATGGTTTGCATCCCACCGCTGGTGTTTGGGATTTTCTGGCATGTATAGGAATTGCTGAAAATGTCACACAATTGGCAAATTGTAAATATCACTGACATTAAAAAAAAAACAACCCAAAAACAAACAACAAACCAAGAAATTGTTTTCCACTGCCTCAAACTTTCCATGAAAACCCTGTCAAAAGTGAGCATCGCTTTTCATCCTCTAACTTTTCTTGGAAGGATTAAAGAAATCTACCAGGAATAAAAAAAAAAAAAAGTTGCTAAATGACTTTGCAGGATTTTATTTGCACGGTGGGGGCACCCTGGGAGAATTCTGTTTAGTTTATACATCTCTTTCCCCCTTCTCCTCTGGGGATGACGAGGACACCCCTAATTTCGATTAAATATTGACATTTGTAAGGTAAATCTCAGCTCAGCAGAAGATCATTTTGGCTGTTTCTGGTAAAATGTAGCCCAAAAATGTGAGTTTTAGCCAGCTTGGGTTTTTGGTGCAGCTGCCAAATGGTTCCTTTGGAAAACCTTACAGGAACCAGCCCCAGCTGACAGTTTGGGATGTGCCTGTGGTCTCTCCCTTGGGAAGCAGGGGTGGCAGCTCAGYTGGACAGGGTTTTAATCTCCCCAGGACTCAGAGATCAGGGAGAAGCTCTGCCACGTGCTCTGCCCCGTGCCAGCTTCAGCAAAACCCCTGAGAAACCCCTCTGAGCCTCATCTGGGGCACATCTTCCACCCACAGAGAAATTGGGATAATTTCCAGTGTCCAGGAGAAGGAGGAGAACCTCTGAACTCGCGGACAGCAGGATTCTTGTGCTCCTTGGACTTTTCCCATTCTGCAAAGGGGGAAATGGTTCTGTGGCCTCTCCTGATCCACACAGGACCTCAGACATTCCCACCTGGGAGTTACATGACCAYAACACTCCTGATGTCTCTGGAATTCTTATTAAAAATGAATTTAATGGGACTGGACCTCCCCAGTCGGAAGCAGCACCCAGAATTTTCTGTCACAGGGAAGATTTTCCACCTGGGAGCTG
Source organism: Alauda arvensis (assembly GCA_902810485.1). Classification (NCBI taxonomy): domain Eukaryota; kingdom Metazoa; phylum Chordata; class Aves; order Passeriformes; family Alaudidae; genus Alauda; species Alauda arvensis. Next base: position 1,020,779 of record CADDXX010000141.1, read on the forward strand.
GGACAACTCTGAAAGACCTTGGAAAAGACCTCCAAGTCCAAGCCTTCACCAAAAATCACCACACCCCTAAAACCATGCCACAAAATTCCACATCTGCTTGTTTTTTTAAGACTTCCAGGGATGGTGGCTCCAAGAGTGATTTCCCAGCCCTTCAGGACAGGCAGGACACCACCACATTTTTAGACCTAGACCTCATCCCAAGCCCTGCAGATGAATGATTCCAGCAGTGCCATCCCTTCTCCACAGCAGAAAGGCAGCCACGGCTTTCACTTGTCCAACACTGAAATGTTTCAATTAAAAAGCGAAGGTGCCTTGGGGATAATTCCAGTGGAGACTCAGGACAGTTAATAGCAGTTACCATGAGCTAAATTCCATTTCTCTTTGGGGGATGAGGGGATGTGCTGCCACGGGGAAGCTCCAGAGCAGCTGAAGGAGGACCTCTAGGGCTCCTCCAYGGAAAGCAGCAGTGGATGGAGCAGATTTGGACCAACAGGGGCAAGAGGAAAAGGGCATCCCAGATAAAAGTGGCTTATAAAATCACTTGGAATGTCAGCACATGATTATGTTGTTTTCCCCTCAATCATTAGGCAGACTGCTGGGTTGCAAAACACTCCGAAGCCTGAGAAACTGCTAATGGGCAACAGCTTTTGGAATGTCATAAATGCTCCATTTACTGGGCTGGAAAGGCAGTGCTTTGTACAGTCAGGAGGCAGATGGGGAAATATTTGGACACTTGCAGCTCGTAATAAAAGGAGAGAAAGTGGATTAGTGGGTTTTGTAACTCGTTAAAAAGGAAGGGCTGCAGAAGGAGGATTTGTGGGGAATCTGCACCCACCCCTGACAGTGCCTTGGGCTCAAAGGAATCCACACCTGGACCAGAGCGATCCCCTGAACTCCCTGTGCCCCACCAACCCCCAGGACCATCTGCAGATGGGAGGATCTGACAGATGATGGGCCTGGAAGACATTGAGTGCTCGAGGTAACGGCTTTTGCTTTATGGTTTGAAGGTGTGAGAGGAGCCCCTCATCTTTCAAGACAGCAAAATCTTCTAAAGATGCAGCTGAGCACACAGTRCTGACCCAGACCTGGATAAATCCAGCCCTGTGTGGCTTTTGGCTGCAGCAAGGAGTAGGATGAGCTGGTATCTGCCCTCAATAAATCTCCTTGACTTGCCCCCAGACTCATCCCAACGGAATGAAAACCCCTGTTTGCTTCAATAGCACCGGCTGATTCCAGGGGTAAATTAGGCAGAGATACATTCTAAAGAATAAAAATTCCTCTCCGAGGTGTTGGAAGGCACTGAAARGGCTTTGCAATCCCTCCCTGGCAGGCTCAGCACCAGCTCTCTGCTCTTTGTTCTCAGAGAGCTCCTCACACTCCTCCTGCAGCAGCGAGGCTTTTGCTGCCCACGCCAGATCAAAGTTGCCCGGGTAGATAAACACATTTGTTTAATGATTACACCTCCCCGTGCCAAATGAAAACGCATCAAAGTGCAAGATTCAACAGCTTTGTATATATTTGTTTCTGCTTGAGCTGCACAATGGAAATTGTTTGTACTCCTGGCCAGAACAGTGAGGGCTCTGCAGCTCTGGGACGGAGCCGAGGCCAAATCTCTCTCCAGAGGTTGCTGGCAGAGAAACGCCAACRATCCGTTTTCACACTTCCAAGATGTGTCATGTACAGCACACAGCGATCCTAAACAATTCACCCAACCCTCTGAGGGCTCCTCAGAAGGAATTTCTTCACGGAGAGGCTGGGCAGGCATTGGRAGGTGGTGGAGCGCCCAGGGAAGGACTGGATGTGCCCTCAGCGCTCTGGGCTGGTGACAAGGTGGGGCTGGAGCACGGCTCAATGGTCCCACAGGTCTTTTCCAACCTAAATGATTTGGGGAATTATTTCATCACTGGAGGTTCAAGAATTTGAATTCTGGAGCCCACMAGAGCTGGGCTTTCCCTGCAGGAGCAGAGCTGGGGTTGGTTTGTRTGGAGCAGCTCTGGAGAGGAGGAGCGAGCACCACTCGGGGCTGAGGGAAGGATTACCCCAAATGTCAGGGAATGYTGGGTCAGGGCTCAGGCACAGCTTGATTAAAACACCTTAATTAGTCCTGGCCATGACCTCTGCCACGTTACTGAGTCCCAGCAGCACTGAATAAAGACCCTGGTTCCGGAYCTGCCATGAAGCTTCAGGAGTTAATTGGAATTGTCATTGTTCATTTTCCCAATAATACCAGCAGTTAAATAGGCAACGCAGCCTGGCAATTTTCTCTGCTGGATGTGTAAAAACATAATTTTCTGATGTTTGATTTCTTTATTCTCACTCCCTGACAGTTTACATATTTATTTGCTTAGTCATTTGCCTTCACGACTGGAGGCATTAATCTTCCCTGATTTTATTTTTATACATTTATTTATACAAACTCCACTTGCTGCAGCCCACTCAGCACAGCACTTCATTAATATAAMGCCTGCTTCTCTCTGGATAAAACTCATCAAAACCCTGACAGGACAAACACTTGTCAGGTGCTGAACMCTCGATCTTCACTTGCTGGAGTGGCAAGGGAACATTTCTGCCACCTGGGAATTGCAGCACAAACCCCTCCCCAWTTCCCCCTCTCCCTGTGGAAAATCAAATCCCTTTTTACACACTGCAGGCTGAATGTTGAGGTGGGGTTTTATTTCAGCAACAGAGAGCTTAACTCCATTGCTGGGTGAGCCCTGCAAAGCACCCCGTGAGGAGCTGTCGATGTGTTTAAGCCTAAAATAGTTCACAGGTGGCGTTTTTGCTTCCTGACAATGCTGACTAAAGTTACCATTGGATCTCTCCTGGAAATTCCCAAATAGCACCAACAACAGGGAYAATAATAACCTGGAGCACTGAACCTTGCCCAGGGCGGTGCTGGGAGGGAATCCTGTCCAGCTGGTTGGGATTTTCCACTTTATTGACCATTTCTAGAATTTCCTTTTTTTTATTTTGTTTTTTTAATTTTCCCAAATATTTGGGACTGATTTTAGAAACATTTAACCCACAAAAAAAGCTCATTTCATATGAGGCAATGTCCTTCACAGAGACCAAACCCCTGCCCAACTCCGTGTTCCTTGCCTTGATTGAAGGAGAAATATTTCAAATAATTCCAGGTATTTTGCTGCTGCCTTGGGCTCCAGGGGGTTGCCAWCCTGCCTGGAATGCTGTGTCCATTTATAGAGCACTCAGGATGCTCCCCTCCAGAACAGCACAAACCTGAATGTTTTTTTCAGGATGGATCTGCTTGTGAAATGAGGAGATTTTTGCTATTTTTATCCCAGGTACCTTTGTCTCCCACCACACAYTTCTGGTAGGCAAAGGATGAACATTTTGTTCTTTAAGTTTCCAGGAGARGCTGATTAATTCTTACATATTTTTTGATAGGGCAGTATCACCATAGCAGCATCAMAATCAGATTCTCCTCGACACAGATATTAAACCCCTGATTTTTAAGTTTAACAAAGGAAAACACAATGAGATTTTGATACTTTTGGAGGATCTTCAAATGTCTGCAGACATTAACAAAAGTAATATGTGCAATTAARTTACAGATTATTCTTACCAAGGTTTATTTTCCTATTTTCTGAGAAATGTGKGAAATGAGGTGGAATAATTTTTATATTTATTTGTTTGGAAGGCATTATAAAATCCAAGCTAAAGAATAGAATCRTCTCAAGGTGAGACCCCAAAAAGGGATTAAAATTCATTCTTCAAGAAGCCCAAACTCCCCCAGCAGTCTCACTTCAGCCAGAATTTCCCATTTCAGTGAGATTTTTGTAACCAGTAGGAATTATCATCTTCCTAAGGGATYATCACCATTCCAGCTGCTGGGATGGATCCAAATGCATCCCAGTTTGAGTCTGATTTTGGATAATCAGCCAGGGAGCTCTCCCTGATATTATTTCAGTATCTGGAGGCAGAGCAGCCCCATCTGCCCTGAAGGACAGGGAGGTTCCTTCAGCAGCTGAGTGAAGACAAAGCTTAAAATGCTCCTTCCTTAAAATGCTCCTTCCTTAAAATGCTCTTTCCTAATAATGCTTACTCTTTAAAATGCTCATTCCTTAAAATGCTTACTCCTACTAATGCTCTTTCCTAAGAATGCTTGTTCCTTAAAATGTTCATTTCGAAGAATGCTCATTTCTAATAATGCTTACTCCTAAAAATGCTCATTCCTTAAAATTCTTACTCCTTAAAATGTTCCTTCCTTAAAATGTTCGTGCCTTAAAATGCTTACTCCTAATAATGCTTATTCCTAATAATTCTCATTTCTAAYAAWGCTCATTCCTTAAAATCTTCATTCCTTAAAATGCTCATTCCTTAGCATGTTGATCCCTTAAAATGCTTATTCCTAATAATGCTTATTCCTAATAATTCTCATTTCTAACAAAGCTCATTCCTGAAAATCTTCATTCCTTAAAATGCTCATTCYTAGTAATSCTCACTCCTTAAAATCCTCACTCCTTAAAATSMTCAYTCCTAAYAGGGCTCACCCCTCCTCTGGTGCTGAAGTTCTCCAGGCCCTCCAGGTGGGAATCAGAGAAATCTGGAGAGCAGATGGACCCAAGCACTGAATTTCCAAGCCCCCATCCTCTCCCTGAGGTCCAGCCCAGCCCAAGGTGTTGTTGTGTGGGTTCCAGTGACTGCAGGGTGGAGATGAGGACCTGCCAAGCCTTTTCCCCAGGGGATATTGATTTTCCAGCCCTGTTTTTCCACCCTTTCCCTGGGTGTAGTGCCCCAGCTGTCCCTGCTTTGCTGCCAGGGTGTTTTTATTCACTTATCTCCATCCTAGCAGTTATTTTTCCAGCAGGGTTTAGTTTCCAATTCCCTGACCCCCTGGGAAGAGGAGAGGGTCCTCTTTTCACCTCTGGTCCTTTCAGGGTTTCCYCAGGGATGCTCTGTGGTTTGGAGAATCCATTCAGTCCCTCACTCTCTAAACATGAGAGGGTCTTTGCTGGTGTGAGCCTTCAGCTCTGACTTCCAGATTAAAGTAAGTGTCAAAATCAGCAATTTCTGTCATTTTACCTGACAGTTTTCCTGGGATCTGGGAAGCAGCCATGCTTTCCCAGGCACAGCATCGCTTTCACTTGGTTTTATTAACCAGAAGCTGGTTTTCAGCTCACTGCTGCAATCATTAATTTGGATTAATGACACCACTCCTAACCTCCTGTTCCACCAGTTCAGCACAGCTTGGAAGAAGCCAAAAAGACTCAGGTTCCCATTTCTACCACAAAGCTGATTTTACAGCACTGACCATTTGTTTTCATTTCTACTCAGTCCAAGACAAGCTCTCCCTGTGCTGCAGCCCTGAGTGGATGAACACAATGAACATCAGTGTTCAGAGCAGGGGCCCATAAATTGTGGAATATTTAATCTGCAAGGAGAATGAAATTTAGGGGGAAAGAAAAGTCCTGGTTAAAAAATAAAAAGAAATTGTTCCTRAAGTAGAGAGGTTTCTGATCAGATGAATTTCAGGGACAGCCAAGAGGACCAGAAGAGGAAATAATGAGCCAAAAAGAGACAGAGATCCAAATTCCCAATGCTCAGGGGGCTCTGGTGAACACACACTCCCCAAAAACAGCTTCTGTTTGGATGGAATTTTTTGGACAAGCAGAAGCAGCCCCTGATGGAGGGAACTGATGCATTCCCCAGCTGGAATTCCCCAACCAATGGATCCTGCTCAATGCCCAACCCCGAGCTGCTCTTTATTTATAAGAGAATGAAAAGGATCAGGTCTATTTTTAACTTCCTGGAAAGTTTAAAAATATAGAATAATGCATTAAGCAGCAGGTTCTGAACATGAGCCCGTGGGTGTAAAGGAGGGGAAGTCCTGGGGCTGCACCAACACCACAAGGAGGAGAATTTAGGACAACATGGGAGGAAAAATGGTGAGAAATCAATAAATACAGAGAAATAAATAAAGAATGAAAAGAAATAAAGAAATGAGTAATTTATGAGCAGGATTTAAGGAATGGCAAGGAGCCTTTGGGGTGGCCTGGAGCTGAATTCCCCCKCAGCTCAAGACGTTTTAGAAGGAAACCAATCCCACAGAACATTTCTCTTGTGGTGGAAACACATCCACACAGGCTGGATTTGGAGCTGCAAGGTCTCCCTAATCCAGCCCCGCACCTTTAACAACCTGCAGTTCCACTTCAGGAATTTTTCCATCCTTTTCCCCCCTCGTTTTTCCAGCACATTTGTGCCCTTGTGCCTTTCACCATTCCCAACTGGAGTCGGGCTGTGCATKGATGAATTCCACAGGGACAAGGGGATGGTGATACCAGCAGCAGCTTTTGGAAACCTTGGAGGGTTTGAGGATTGAGGAGCTCTGAGGGCTGGGACAGAGCCTGGGTCCCCTCCCCTGTGCCCCTGCCACCACCTGGCACTGCCACCCCCAGCAGGGCACCCCAGCTGCAGGAGGGGTGACACCAAAAGCCATCACCAGGGGACCCCCAGGGCCACCACGGGAGGCTGGGAGGGCTTTTGAGGATCCCCATGGGTGGTGGCAGGTGGAAGTGGCACCTGGGGACGCTGCTGCACGGCCTCAGTGCCAGCTTCAGGGTTTGATGGTCTTCAAGGTGTTTTCCAACCCAAACGATTCCATGATTCACCTCAGACAACCCAAGAAGATCTCTTCCTTCCTCAGGGAACACCAGCAACCCTAATTGTTTTGTTTTTCCCTTTTCCCCTAATTATTTTGTAACTTTTCCCCTAATTATTTTGTATTTTTTGGAGTTTCAGCTCAGATAAAAGCTCAGGTTTAGGGGGGTTCATAAAGCTCAAATTCAAGCTCGCCTCTACAGCCAGATCCTGGTAATTTTCCTCCCTTTCCTCCCTTCCCTTTTTTCATTTCTCTCTCCACAAGAGGAATCATTTTCCTTTAAGCCAAGGAAAGATGACAATAACGAAACAACTTCTCATTTCCGAGGAAGTGAAGGGCAGGGAGAAGCCCAGCACCAGCACAGGGCCTGGCACAGAACCCACAGAGCAAAATGCTAAATCAGCATCACTGCCACTTGGATCCAAAGGTTCCTCTAAAACAAATTAATCTGAAATWCTGTCCAGAAAAAGGAGAAGCAATTCATTTAAAATTCAGTCGACAGACATTGAAAGAGGGGTTTTTTAAAGTGTTTTAAGAGTTTTTTTCAAGTGTCTGTTGTGTTGAATTATGCCCACACACAAACCATGACCCACCTGAGATTTAAAAAAAAGCTGGTTTTTATCATAGAATGATCAGGGGTGGAAAGGACCTTAAAAATCAGTGTTTTCCTAAATATGAATGGCCTAAATAAGTGGATTAGCAGCACTCTGAACCCAAATCCAAGTGACACAACACACCAGCACCGAGGGGAGGGACAGCAGGACAGGGGCAGGAAAGGAGGAGTTTTCCAACAGGAAAATCAGCTCCCAACCCCAGCCTCACTCCCCAGCCGGGAGCTGCAGTAGGAGGAGGAATTCCCAGTGCATCCATCCCAAACCTGGGATGTSCTGCTGCTGGCCTCCATCCTCCCATGCTCCTGCTCCCAGCCAAAACCGCTTGGAAAAAGGGCCAAATTCACCTCGTGGTGAATCCCAGCTGAAACGCAGGGGCCGGTGCTAATGAGAGCAATTAGAAACTCGATTTTAAACCCCACAGGCGGCTGCTGGATCCCTGTTTTTTTGCACTGAAGGATGGGGAATGACATCCTGTACAAATAGAAAGTGAATTTAGCAGCAGAAAGCTCACAACAGTCTGGCTTTTATTGGCATTCCTCCCTCTCCCCGTTCTATCCCAAGCAGCAGCTCCTTTATTTCTGTCCATATTGGTGCCTTATGCTCCCTGGAARTACAGCAGGCTCCGCTTTGGGCTTCCCAGATCTTCTCCCCCCACCAAGATTTTTTAAGGAGAAAAGGTCAGAGTATTCCAGTGAACTGACGCACTCCTGTCTAATTTATACAGCAAGAAGCTTAAAACTGTGCGTCATTTGACCATTTTCCATTTGTTCATGCTGAGATTAAGAGATGGGGCTTATTGTTGAGCTGATAGTTGAAATTACAACTAAGAGAAAAAAAGGTTAGAGGGGATCAGTGGCTGCAGCTGGGCTGGGATTTGCAGCTGCCCAGTCATGGCAGGAATTGGAAAACTTGGAAAAAGCGCTTTGGGAGGGGCTGGGAGGGGCTGAGGGGGTCATTAACCATTGCCAAGGTGTTTCCAAATTAACCACGGCAGCTCGCTGCGAGCTCTGACAGCTCGTGGAATCGCCAAAAAAGCCTCTGTGAGCAGGGAGGGGGTGAAAAACCCAGCAGCAACCTCAGAAATCAGCTGGAATAAAGGAATTCACTGAGGACTCAGCACATCCCTCGCTGCTCTGCACCTCTCACACGGCAGGAGTCCCACCAAAGCTCCCTTCCTCAGGTGCCTCTCCTGATTTTTTTGTTTTTTCCCAATAAATTGGATGTTTTCACCACAGAAATCACAAATTTCACATGGAATATTCCCGAATTTTGCAGCAGGGCAGGCAAGGTAAAAAAAGCCCTGGAGTTAAAATCTGGTCACTGTTGGTTCCTCATTTGTCCCAGGAGGTTTTTGTGGTGTTCTCTGCACTGCCAAACCCTCTGCTGGTAAATCCAGCTGAATTCTGATGGACAGYTCGACAGGAAATGGTTCAGCTCCTTTGCTAAAAATCGGACTTTTTAAAAATTGAAATCCAGGTTTTAAAGGTGGATCAGCAAATCTCAGGTCCTTTCAGAGCAGGAGACCCACGAGGATTGTCAGAGTTGTGATTTCCCCTCGTGTTCCACCCTGAATCCCAGACTGGTCCCTGTTTCCACGAGGATGCTGAGGAGGGGAGCAGGCTGGCTGAGGTTTTCTTGGAAGAGCTGCTGCTRTCCAGAGCATTTTCCATTTTCAGCTGGGATATTTTAACGGGGCTGCAGGCAGACGGCTTTTCTAGGAAGGTGACAAGAACGTTGCCATCCCAACAATGCACTTCCATCTGTGGCAAATCCCCAATACCCCGAGATTCTGCTCAGACTAAATTCATGGATTTTTCACCACAGAACTCCCTCCTTCCCTGGTGGAAAAAAACAAGAAATTTCACGTTCTGACTTTGCAAACACTGAAAAAAGGTGAAAACACCCCCAGTTCTGGTGCCGAATGCTGCCTGGGACAGCCAGGGCAGTTCCTCTGCTGTTTAGAGGAAGATTTATGGTGAAAYATCCATTAACAAACTTCATAACTCTGAAAAACACGTGACATTTTCCMGAGCTGTGTCATTCCTGAGTGGAAGCACCAGAAAAACAGGGAAATGTGGTTGCAGGAGGGAGCAGAGCAGCGACCCAAACACCAGGGAGCGAAACCAGGTCCCCTCAGCAGGAGGCTGCCAAAACAAGAGCCACGAGGCCAAGCTGAAAAAGTAAATTAATTAAATATTGTTTCAGAATCYGTCAGGAAAGAGTCTGCCTGTGATTCCACCTCCTGCTCATGGAGTTTTGTGGGAGCAGCCACGATTTTCTCCTTTTCCTTCACGAGCCCTCCCTCAGCTCTGCTTTTGGAGGCTGCAGATTTTCCAGGAGCCACCTGGATCAAGGCAGGGATGGATGTTTTAAGGAGTTGATAAAACATCAGCTGTTGCTGGGCTCCACCCGTGGCACTCCCACAGAGGTGAGGCAGGAATGCCAGGAATTCAGGGAATGCCTGGCTTTATGTGAATGAAATTTAAATTGGGTTAAAATTTGAATCTYCAGGATGCAGTGCCCAAAGCTGGCTGTGAGAGCTGAGTGTGACMTCACAAAGGGATGGGATTTTGAGGAACAGGGCTTCATCCTCAATTCCAGTCCACAGGAATAGGATTTCATTCTGAATCCCAATCCAGAGGAATGGGATTTCATTGTGAATCCCAGCGCAAAGGAGTGGAATTTCTTTGTGAATCCCAGTGCAAAGAAACAGGACTTTATCCTCAATTCCAATCCAGAGAAATGGGATTTCATCCTGAATCTCAATCCAGAGAAATGGGGTTTCATTCTCAATCCCAGTGTAAAGGAATGGGATTTCATTGTGAATCCCAGTGCAAAGGAACAGGACTTCATCCTCAATTCCAATCCACAGGAATAGGATTTCATTCTGAATCCCAGTCCAGAGGAACTGGATTTCATTGTGAATCCCAGTGCAAAGGAGTGGGATTTCATCCTTAATTCCAATCCACAGAAACGAGATTTCATTCTGAATCCCAATGTAAAGGAATGGGATTTTGTTCTCAATCCCAGTGCAAAGGAACAGGATTTCATCCTCAATTCCAGTCCACAGTAATAGGATTTCATTGTGAATCCCAGTGCAAAGGAATGGGATTTCATTCTAAATTCCAATCCAGAGGAATGGGATTTCATCCTGAATCCCAGTGCAAAGGAGCAGGATTTCATCCTCAGTTCCAGTCCAGAGAAATGGGATTTCACTCTCAATTCCCATCCAGAGAAATGGGATTTCATCCTCAATTCCAATCCAGAGGAAGGGGATTCCATCCTGAATCCCAGTGTAAAGGAATGGGATTTCACTCTGAATTCCAATCCAGAGGAATGGGATTTCATCCTGAATCTCAATCCAGAGAAATGGGATTTCATTCTCAATCCCAGTCCAGAGGAATGGGATTTCATTCTGAATCCCAGTGTAAAGGAGCAGGATTTCATTCTGAATTCCAGTGCAAAGGATTTCATTCTGAATTCCAGTCCAAAGCAACACACCCATAGCAAATATCTGTCAATCTCCCAACCTCCAAGATATGGAGGGAGTTTTATCCCAGTTTAAAGTGACAATATAAGACAGGCACAGATAATTATTGCATAATAAAATTAGGAGTTATAATAAACTAAAAGAAATTATCTCAGAGAGCATTTTCCTCCTGGAGCCCTCCAGGTGCTGCCAGAACCAGGAGCTGAATCCAGGTGTCTCCAGCATCCTCAGTGTTGGATCACCTGTATCCCAGCTCAGAAGTGTGATGGGAGCTCTCCTGAMAGCCTGGAGCAATTTAACTTCTGCTCCAAATGCACAGGTGGGACAAGAAGAAAAGGAGGCAACACAAAAGGAGCATAAAAGATAAGAAAATGAGGATTTTAGGAAATTAGGGAAATGAGCAGCTCATTCACCACCACCACAGAGAAACCTGGATCTGCTCAAAGCTGGGTTTGTCCAGCCTGCAGAGCCCAGCAGCATCTCTGTCCTGGTGTTTATTCCCAGCTCCAGGCCAATTTCCAAACCTTCTGCAGGGGAAAAAAAACTTCCAGGGAGCTTAGGAGGAAAATGCATTTGCAGCCCTGCAGGAAGGCAAAGCAGATCAAGTGCAGTGCCTGAGCTTGGGGAGGGTTCAGAGGCAATTCTGACATGAGACACACTGTGCCAATTTTCCAGCTCCAGCAAACCTATTAAATCTCATTGTCTTTCTAAGAAGAAAGGATCTATTCTATTTCCTTTTTTGTTATTGGCTGAGGAAGATTAAAGGTAATCTCCCTAAATCCTCAACCACCCCACAGGATATGGCTTTTTTTGGATGTGGCTGTGTCATTCAGAACATCACATTCCCTAACAGAGAGCACTTGGGTGATCCCTCCCTGCTCCCTTCAGTCCCTCCAAACCTCCCCTAAATCCCAGCCCTCAGTTCAAACCTGGCTCTGAACCCAGGGTGGCCACAGCCCTCAAATTTGCCTTTCAAACCCTTCAGAAAGGCCAAATGCAAAGGGGGTTTCCTTCCTGCTTGGGCTGCTGGRTAAAAAGCCAAGTTCAGCTTTGCCAGGATGGATTCATTTCCCTGCTCCCCCTCTGCTCTCTCCCACTTCCCATTATTTAAAAAAAATTAATGACTCAAAATCAAACTCAGTCCCCCCCAAAAAACAGGTGGGAAAAAAAAATAACAACACTGAAGGAAACCACTTTGTCTTCCTGAAATGCAGTTTTTTTATCCAGAGATAAAACTTGCTGGAAATGCCAGGGTCAGGTGGCAGCAGGGGGAATTCCAGGGGGATTCACTGCCTGTGTGGTCATCTGGCACAAAGGAGGTGGCAGCAGCGGGGTTTGTGCCAAATAAAGATTATTTCAGGCCTGGAGTTGCTGGGGACAAGTCACAAACCCCAGCAGAGCCCTGCTGAGAGCCTGGGTTCACCCAAGGAACAGAGGAAAAAACTCCCATGTCAGATTTTCCCTGTCCCAGGAACACCCTGGGGACTCCTCTGCAATTTAGGGCCCAGAAAAATCTCCAAGTCCCATAAAACCTCATTTTCTGTTCCCTCCTGCTCACCTGGAATTTGGGGCCCAGAACAATCTCTAACTCCCATAAAACCTAATTTCTGTTCCCTCCTGCTCATCTGGAATTTGGGGYCCAGAAMAATCTTTAATTCCCAWAAARCCTCATTTTCTGTTCCCTCCTGCTCTGCTCACTCTGGGTTTGGGTGGCTCCTGAAAGCAGCAGTGAAATGGGAGCTTGGGAATGATTCCCAGCTCCAGAGGGACATTCCCACCTGGAMTGCACCTGCTGCAGGGATTTGGGGWTGATGACARAGCCTCAGCCCAGTCCCCTGCCCTGGTCCCACCATGGCTTTAAAGGCTCAGGGYGGATTTAGGAGAAGCCCAGGCCAAAAGGCTCCAGAGTGTCCATGGCAACAACAAAAATGGCCAAAAAATTGCAATATGAGGGGAAAAACCACGCCAAGGCAGGGGGTGTGAACCCCTTGGACCTGAACTCTTGGCCTTTTCCACCAGTTTGAATTTGAAGGGAAATCCCAGCATTTATTTCCAAGCCCTGCTCAAAGGACTGCTCTAAAATTGACCAGGAGGGAGGAATTCTGGAGGAAAAGGATTTATTTTTCCCAGAATTTTCTCATTTAAAGGGATTCAATCCCATCAATCTGTGCCATCCATCAAGGCATCATTATTCCCTATGATTTTTTTTTATAAAAGAGCACATTTTGGATGCACAAATCATACTGAAAGCGAGGGTTTCAAAGCAGAAGGGCCAAATTTTGCCCTCCCACCTTGACCATGCAAAGCCAGTTCCTGAGAGTTTCAAGTGAAATTTGAATTTCTGAACTCAGCTTTGAATTTTTTTCCCCAGAAGTTCCTCTTTGAACAGGTGGGGTGTTTACCTGAGTGAGCATGGCACAATTACTCCTGGGTTCTAATTAGGAATTAATGACTGGAGGCTCCTAAAGCAGAGATAAAGTCACACTTTGGGAGCCTGGCACCAAACCCAGGCACTCCCCTGGACAAAAAGCAGCTCAGATAATTTCACCCAGCACACTCCAAAGTCAATTTTGATCATTTAATTGCAAATGATGCTTAATTGGAGGCTGATTCTGCAATTACCATGAAAGCCAAATGTCCCTTTTGCTTTCTGAGCCTTTTGCTAATGGTGTTCCCTTGGACTCCTGGCTTTTCATCAGCTGGGTTTTCATGAGGCTCTGAGGGCCCAATTTGATGTTCCCAGGTATTTCAAACAGAACACCCTGTTCATTGTTAAAAGTCATATTATTAGAATTAGGCTTGAAAACACTGTGTTATCATTTTAATTCTTTTTAGAGGCTTCAAATTCTCTGAATCTGATACCATTCAAACAACTTTTAAAACTTTAAAAAGACAAAAGACATTTAAGGGGAAACTGGTTTGAGATTCTGGGGCAGTTCTGGCTCCAAAATTCGGCATCCTCTGCTCTGAGCCATCCCTGTGTCACATCAAAAGTCACCCCCAGGAGGGGCAGGGGAAAGGAAATCCCTGCAGATTTGGGGGAATCCCAAAATGCCCTGAGCTGGGAGGGATCCACAAGGTCCAATCCATGCACAGGATGTCMCCAAACCCCACCAGCTGTTGTAAAAGGGGCCTCACCTCGCTGAAATTCATAATGCCTCACCTCCTTTAGTGATTTTCTGATAATAATAACTGCTGCCAGCCTGGAGGAAAAGAATCATTCTCTCTGTATTTCAGCTGCAGGCTGGCAGTGGAAGGGAAAAGCTGGGAAAAGTCACTTTATTTTCACTTTATTTCCCATCCCAATCCTGGCACTGGGGGTGAGATTTCTCTCCTTGCCTTTTCTCGAACTGAGAACTGGGAATTTTCCCACTGAGCYGGGGTCCAGGTGAGCCAGAGGAGCACAGGGAGAGGGGAAGGAGGTAAATCCCAAGGAGGAAAATCCCCTCACATCTGCACTCCAGCCTGCACTGGCAGGAGTTTGCTTGCTGCAAAATTCCCTGGATTCACCATCCCTGCATCTCTGATAAACCCCCACTCTGCCTGACACAGGAATGCTCATCAGGAGTTTTCCTCCCTCTCCGAAATGAAATCCAAACCAATTCCTGCCTCTCCTGCTCCATCCCAGGGCTCCTCCCCAGCTCCCAGCCTGAGCCCACCTGAGCTCGTGGATTTTCCACTCCCCAAACTCTTCACCTCCACTTTGGATTTCTTGCCCCATCCCAAATTTGCCCTCACAGGTTATTCCCACACGCTGAGGGCATCGAGGGGCTCTGTTCAGGTGGGAGCAGCAGGGATTTGCTTTGGGCTCCTGCTGGAGGAAATCCAGAATTGAAAAACAACAAAAAAAAAATTCCTTAATGCCAAACGCACCTGAATTTTGCAGCAATTCCTGCCTTGGTAACATATTCTGCCTTATCTGTTAGACAGAAAATGGGGATTATTGGGGGAAGAAAAGGAAACAAGGAAAAGGAACAAATTTTTGGCCTTGTGTCCCTCGTTCCTGGGAACAGTCCCTGCCTTTGGGCTCAGCATTGCAGTGCCCTGAGGAGCCCAAAGTGGGGGTCAATAACGACCCCACYAATTAAAATAATCCTAATTCCCCTCTCCAAGCGTGGCCCCATGACTCAGGCCCTGTGCAGAGCCAGAAGKTTTGGCCATTTCAGGATTAATGTTGAAAAAAGATGCCAAAAGTTGGAATCTTGCTCGGCCCTGAACTGAAATCTCAGCAAAAAGCAAAAGCTGCTTTAGAAGACCCATGGCTGCATTCCTATTTATCTTTCTTTTTTATTAAAAAAAATCCARCTAATAAAATAAAAGGCAGCTCTAAGAGGCTTTGAGCAGAGGAGAGGAAGCTGAATTCAGCCCCTGCTGCCCAAACTGATGAGATCTTTGGAAGAGAATCCCAAATGTCAGCAAAAACCCCTTTGCTCAGTCCAAGTGAGAAAGCAATTTTTCCTTTTTTTTTTTTTTTTTGGAATAAAAACAAGCCAAGGATGACAAGATTTTGTGGAAGAGACAGAAACACAACAGAAAAAGGAGACAAAAATAAGATTGTGAGGATGAAGGGRAAAAGGTGGCAGCAGATAAGGAACTGAATGAATCACAGCTTGGGCAAACAGGAGCTGGGATAGAGCTCTGTGTGCTGGGAGCAGGGTGGGAATTGGGAAGAACAAGGGAAAGGTGARCTCTGATAAATGCTGAGGGTTTTGTTCCATCTGCCCTGTTTGCCTCTCACTTCTGGAAGAAGAGCCCAGGCAGCAAATTCCAGCTGGGATCCAGCTCACAGGGGCCCCATGGAAAAAGGTGGGGTGCATTCCCAGGGTCCTTCAGGTGATTCCACACTCCCGAGGGGTTTATCCAGTCTAACCTGGGGATTTTCCAGCTGGGGAGGCTGGGAGTGCCCTCTCAGGTGTGTTCTGCCCCTGCTGGGATGCTCTGGCTGCAGCTGGAACCTGAATTTCCTCTTCCCTCAGGTGTAGGAGCAGCCAGGATGAGTTGCTCCAGACACATCCACACCTGGGGGGCAGGAGGCTGTTCCACCTCCAAATCCCACTTTAATTCCATCCCATTTTAGGGAACAACCCCTCAGATCCCAATCCTATCCCAGTCTGGAGAACAGCCCCCTCCAAATCCCATCCCAGTTTGGGGATCATCCCCCAAATCCCACCCCAGCTTTTGGAACAGCAGCCCCAAATTCCATCCCAATCCCATCCCAGTTTGGGGATCAACCCTCAAATCCCATCCCAATCCCATCCCAGCTTCAGGAACAGCCTCCCAAAATCTCATCCCAGCTTCAGGAATATCTCCCCAAATCCCACCCCAATCCCATCCCAGTTTGGGAACAGCCCCACCCAAATCTCACCCCAGTTTGGGAACAGCAAGCCCCAAATTCCATCCTAATCCCATCCCAGTTTGGGAACAGTCTCCCCAGATTCCATCCCAGTTTGGGGAAGAGCCCCCCCCACAAATCCCATCCCAGTTTTGGGATCACCCCCTAAAATCCCATCCCAATCCCATCTCAGCTTCAGGAACAGCCTCCCCAAATCCCATCCCAGTTTGGAGCAGCCCAGATATTCCCAGCACAGCCCAGGGCAGGGCCCCACCTGCCCCAGTACCAGTAGGACTGGGCTTATCCTGGGCCCCCTCTGAACCCTAAACCCAAATGAAATCACGCTGCAGCTCGTTAGAGGCTCAGGAGTTCCATGATTTAATTACCTGAGCCACTCTGGCAGCTCAGGAGTGAAGCTTTTCCTCTGGGAAGTCTCCAGTGCAGGACAGGGGGTGAGCAGCAGCATTAACCCACGTTACAGAGTGAGGAAAGCACAAAAAAATAATCAAAAATGACTTTTCAAATTGCCCTGCTTGTGTGGATGGAAGGGGGAAGAAGGGGAGACAGGGTTTGCTGAATTTTGGTTTATTTCTAACAGGAAGGATTATTGGGTTTTGGTGAATTTTGGTTTATTTTCTACCAGGCATGGGTGTTGGGTTTGGTGAATTTTGGTTTATTTGTAACAGGAACAGGAGTTGTATTTGGTGAATTTTGGTTCATTCCCAGGAAAGAGGAAAGCTGGGCTGCCCCTGCTGCAGTCCCCTGAGAAATCCCTGCCCTCTGTGCCCTCAGCCCTGCTCTGCTCCCACATTTTGGGTGCAGAATGTGCTGCTCAAGAGAGTTCAGGCCCTCAGCACCCAGCCTGGAGGGGCAGGAGGCTTTTCCACCCCCAGAGTCCAGGAATGAGCCGTGAGAGGGAGAACAATCAGCCTCCCATGGCTGAGAGGAGAGAAAATCCCACTGAGAGCTGCAGGCAGAGCCTCCCAGCAGTGCCAGCTTTGGCAGGCTGAGCTCAGTGGGCACTGCTGGGGCAAATCCCCTCAGGAGGGTGGAATTCACCTGCAATTCAACCTTTTTTTTCTTTCCATGAGGCCCCCGTGAGAAATCCCAGTTAATTCTGGAAATGCCTCCGAGTGGATCAGCCAGGAAATATTTCATGGCAAAACAACCCCAGGGAACGCCTCCATCCCTCACTGCAGAGCCAGTCCTGGGCACTGCCCAGTTCCCAGCTGGAATATTTGCATCCCTGGGGAAGAACATCCCAGTTCAGCTGCATGAGGGATGCTGCACTCCCCCCAATTCCATCCCTGCACCCTCCACTGCTGTAAAACCTCCCAAACTCCCAGCTGTGCTGCACTCAGGGAAAATGCAGTGAGGGGCAGGAACAACAGAGCTGTGACAGTCACAATTTTAATATTTAATATTTTAATATTGGGTCACAGAAGAAAAGTTTATATTCCAGAGAAGCCCAGGAAACAGTTTGCAAAGGAACATGCAGCCCCTCCAGCATGAGCTGCTCCCTGTTTGGAGCCATCCTGACTGCCCAGGCAATGTCAGAAAATGATCATTTCCCATTTGAACTCTCATGGATTTCAGTCTGGTGTCAGTTGGGGRTGAAGCTTTAGGAAAACAAACCAAAACCAAGTCAAAAATCAATTTAAACCTTCAAACACAGCAACAATCCTCCTCAGCAATCAGCTGGCCTACTATTAAGTTAATAATTACAAACCCCAGAATAATTAGCCTGGCAGGGTCTCAGATGCTGTTTTTCTATAAATCGGAGTTCCCACGTGGCTGATGAATCCAAACCTGATCCCAGCAGGTAAAATTCACAGCTGATTTCACCTTCAGGAAGGGAGAGGAGGAGAAGAATCCCCTGTAAGCTGGTAAAAAGAATCCAGGATGGGGGAAGAAATCAAGAACAAGGTAGTAATTTTATTTTTTTTTTTAAATACAATAATAAATATAATAAATTTATAAATAAATAAATTTGGTTTTGGAAGTCAGTCCCGGGTTCATTCACTGGAAAAAATAAAGATTTGAGAATCAACAAGTGGGTGCTGGAATGAGGAGGGAAAAAAGCTGGAAATGCCTAAATGAGCTCATTTTGAACACTCTGAGCTGAGTTCTGTTCCCTCCCTCCCAGAGCAGTGAATCCCAATAAACACAGGCAGTGCAGGATCTCCCAGCAGAGCTCAGGGAAGGCTCCACAYCCCCTCAGGGTTTGATGGAAGCAGAATTGCTGTTTCATCCAGAGATGATCTGATCCCATCCMGGGCTGGGGGTGGAGGCAGAGCTGGGCCAAGAAATTTCTGTGTCAGGAGCAGAACTTGACAAATTGCTCCTTTGATTTGTACATTTATTAATTGAACACCCCCAAAAAAGGGTTCTGAGGCTTTGCCTGCAGCAGCTCCTYCCTGCCAGGTTGGCAGGGCAGGGTGGGGGATTTCAGCAGCCTCTGGAAYGGCAGGAAGAGAAAATCTGAGCAGATTTTACCGCACAATCACTGATAAACCAGTGATCATTGTATCAACTAATCTCCAATAGAATCACACCAGCCACCTCATGCAGCTGCTGCTCAGCCAGTTCTCTTTATTAATTATTAAAATGATTTTATTTGGTTTTTTAATAAATATTTTAATTTTTTTTCTTATTTATTCAATTGTTTTTCTTATTTAATTTCCAGATTTTGGCTCTTGCCTGGTGAGCTCAGCCTTTTGGGAAGGCTGTGGTACAGCAAATCCCTGTCCTGCTTCCACAAAGGATTTTCCTGCTCTGGTGGGGCAGGATTGGAGGAATTCACCTTCTCTTGTGCTTGAAGTCTTTTAAAGCTGCCTTTCATTTTTTTGGGTTGTTGGGGTTTTTTGGTTGTTCTGTTTTGGTTTTGTTGTTCTTGTGGGTTTTTTTAATTTTTGGGGGTTTTAAATTTTTTTTAATTTTAAATTTTTATTAGTTGGATTTACTTTTTTTTAATAAAAGCATCTTCTGCTTCCCAAAATGTTTTTCCTTAGCTGGAAAATGTGGTGTGTGAGATCCAAACTGGTGCAGAATTGCCTCAGTTCCCACCAAGCTGCTTCCCTCCAGCAGCACCCAGGAACAGAATGAGGAGTTTTTATGATTTTTTTTTAATATTCCCTCTTTCTCTTTCTCCCATTTCTCCCCTGCTGTGCACAGAGGAGCTGCCCCAAGGTGCAGATTTTGGGGTTTCCASCTGGCAGGATTTTGTTGGTGGCTGCCTCTGCCCCAGGCTCTGCTTTGGAAAATCTGGCAGAAATCTCAATCCTCCTCCTTACCTGAGGAATTCCTTCCAGGCTCCACGAGTGGTTCCACACCCCCTGAGCTCTGCCAACCCTTCCTGAGCTGCAGGAGCCCTCACTGCCCCTTCCACAGGCCACGGAAACAATCCTCAGGTTGGRAATGTGTCCAAGTGTTCCCAGCCTGGGWCTGTCTCCAGGTYCTGATATCCAAAGGAAATGTTGGGRGAGATCTTGGTAATAAAAACCTGATTTTAGGGATCTATAACTGCCAGGATGTCTCTCCTGAGATAAYCCCGGATGTGGTGAGCRGCTGTGTACTGGTTTGAAAGCAAAACCAGTGAGAGGCTAAGTCAGAAATACAATTTAATAGGAAAACTATAAAATAAAAATAATAGTAAAAGGAACAAACAAAAAGACCCTTGACAGAGTCAGAATACAACCTGACACCCTGTTCCTTAGGGTGGTGGTAGCAGTGCAGATGAAGTGCTCTTGTTGAAGCAGTGATCCTGTAGAAAGATCTGGCAGCTCCTGTCCTCTGCGAATCCAGTCAGGGTGTGCTGTCCCAAGCTCCAGATTATATCCAGGTGGGAATGCTTGGCTCCTCCCCCCTGGGCAGAGCATCTCCCAATGGGCTGATGTCATTCCATGAGTCACACAATGGGTCCTTGATTGCCCATTGAGCAGAGATGGCTCCCGAGGGGAGTTACCTGTGAGTCACTGGCCAGTGCATTGATGGGCCATGGACAGCAGATAGTCCAGAGGGAGGGGGCAGGGAAAACACTGCCCACCTGGCTCCAACAACCCATGGAGATGGGAATAGAATACATATTTTGGGCACATCTTACATCGCAACCTAGGACAGGCTGTTTTCTCACTGCCCGTGCTTGGAAGAAGGGATCAGAGCCTTTGGGTTGCAGTTTGAAGATGTTCATTTTAGAAACCTTATCTCTAGGTTCAGTCACACCAGCGTGGTGTTCACAAGCAGCTGGAAAAGTGAATTCTCCCCGCCCAGGAACAGCACCTGGGTTTTTATATTCTAAACTTCGTTAACATTGTTTTCCTCTAAACTCCAATAACTAAAATCCAAGTCACACAGTGAAATCACACCTTCACCCAATCCTAAAAAAAACATCACCCTTTGCAAAGAGGAAAAGGAAAAAAGGACAGGAAAATGTGACTTTATCACACTGATCTGCCTCCAGTTTGTTCCCATTTTACCTATAGAGCAAAACCTAAAACCCCTATTTTCACACCCAGTGATTTAATAAAAACCACAGCAATCAAACCCTCGTGTCATCCAAACCCTCAGACAGCTCTGGCAGCCTTTTCCAAGGTGTCAGACCAAAGCCACTGCTGTCTGTCACACAGGCCATGGGGGGCCAACCCCCCTGTCCTGGCTGCTGCCCATCCAGGAGACCCRGAGGGATCCTCTGCTCTCCCACATAACCACCTAAAAGAGAGGGATTTGTTCTCTGGAGACTCAACAAAACCTCACCAAAGAGGTTTTGGTGAGGAAATTGTCCAGTCTGGATGGGATTGTCCTGTCCACATCCAGGGCACAGCTCTGCAAGGAAGGGACACCCCCAAACATTCCCAAATATCCCTGGGAAAGGCAGGGAAAGCCTTGCCGGGCTGGTGCTCAGGGCACAATCACCTCTGGAATCTGCTTTTGCAATCAGCCCTTACCTAGGCTGGGCAAAGGCTCCAAAAATCACCCGGGSAGGAATTTCCTGGAGTTTTAATTCCTTCCAGCACGGGCTGATTCAGCTCCTGGTGCGGGAGGAGAAGCCTCAGGTGGGGGATGGAGGGGTCTGGATGGTCCCAAATCCAGGAAATTCYGAGCTGATTTTACAGGAGACACAAAGGAACGGCGTCACATGGGGCTGAGTCACCACAGGCTGAGCGGGAGTTCACAAGGAGCAATTAGTGCTGATATCAATGCTCCTAAATCCATGATCCCACAGGAACCATCATCAGACACCATCAGCCCCAAACTGCAACTCCAAATGTGACATTCAGCAGCCCCAGTTTCAAAAAAAGTTACAAAAAAAGAGTAAAAAAAAAAAAGGGGGGGGAAAGTGGGATTCTGTGAATGTTTTATTTGTGGAGGGCTCTGATGGTCCTAGCTCCCTTTGGAATTTCCACAGGAATTCAAGGAGCAGGCAGTGCTAATACCAATATTCCTAAATCCATTAATCCTCTAAGAAATCATAATTAGTCCCAATCAGCCTGAAACTGAAGCTCCAAACGTAGCCCAGGTGAAGTCCAACAACCCCAGCTTCAAACAGAAGGAAAGGGAAAAAATAGGAAAAAGGGATTCAGGGAATGTTTTAAATGTGGAGGGTTCTGCTGCTCCCAGCTCTCAAACCCCTTGGAGTTTCCATGGGAATTCAAGGAGCAATTAGTGCTGATAGCAACATTCCTAATCCATGAATCCTCTAATAAATCATAATTAGTCCCAATCAATCTGAAACTGCAGCTCCAAACGGAGCCCAGGTGAAGTTCAACATCCCCGGTTTCAGACACAAAAAAGGTTGGAAAAATAAGAAAGTGGGATTGAGGGAATGGTTTTATTGGTGGAGGGCTCTGATGCTCCCAGCTCCCTTTGGAGTTTCCACAGGAATTCAGGGAGCAAT
>CADDXX010000141.1:1073767-1092741 GCA_902810485.1 Alauda arvensis
TTCTTCCCATTACTGCACAAGGTTTGAACACTTCAGTTTCATTATTTTGTGTCTAGAAAACCCAAAATTGTCCCCAAARCTGAGCTTTAGCAAAAAAGCAATTCAAATAATTTAAAAGAAGARTGCTGGGGCAGGAGGGAAGTTTTTTATGGCCAAGGGGGAAAGGGGAGAAAGACAAAGAGGTCAAGTTAAAAAATAACTTGGAGGAGGGTTGGGAGTGAGCCCTGAAAGGATCCAAGGCCAGGAGTTCCGTCATCACAGCCCTGTATTGAAAATAGCAGATATTTATATATATTTATAATTATTCATATATATATTTATAATTATCCATATATATTTATATATCTATTTCTATATATACAGCCCTAATTTTTCCCCAGCTGCCTGGTTATTTATTGCACCTCTCCACTTATAGCAAAGCAAAGAAAATAATTTGTATTTGGGGCTCTCAGRTTCCCAAATCCTTCCCCTCCCAGCCCAGCTGGTGGCTGCCTTCAAAACTGAAATCCTGCTGTCAGCTCAGGAGCAGGGACAAACCTATGGAAACTCTCTTATTTTTCAGTTCTAAGGGGTAAAATCCCAATTTTTTTTGGCACTACCATGCCTCCAGTAATGCATAAAACTCTTTACAGCCTCTAAAATACATGAGAAATAATTTAATTTATAGATAATAACTTAATACATGAAAAACTTAATTCATAGATAACATTTTTCTCTTTTTGGGGGTGATTGAGGTGAGAATTTCTGCTGGAACAACACAGGATGYTTCCCCTGCTGTTGCTCAGGAATTATTTTCTTGTCTGCTCCTAAATTAGGGAGAAGCACCAACTCTAAATACAAGCAACAAACACACCCCATAAATTAAAAAAAAATTTTTTGAAAGCATTTCATTTTAAATGAAATTAAGCAGAAAATGAGAAGAATAAACTGAAGACAGTTACAAAACTCAATTATTCTGCATTTAAACCCATAAAAAATAGCAACAGTTCCAATAGCTACAGCCTGTGGAAGACTTCAGCCTTATAAAATACAAACTTGTACTTTCCAGGGTAAAATTCCGGGGTTTTTCCTTGGTTTTTTGTATTTACTGTAAAATTCTGGGGCTTTTCTTGTGGCAGAGAGGTGAATTTGGCTGTTCTTGGGCTCTACCTGGAACAGGAAGCATGTTCAGAAAATAGAGATTATTCCACCATCCAATGAGAGACACAGAAGGAAGAACATCACCCCTGACCCATGGAAATACTCTGGAAAAGTCAAAAAAAAAAAAATCAAGAAACTTGTGAAAAACAAGGTTTTTGAAAAGGATGCATTTGGGCTCTTTTTGTTTCATTTCTGAGCSTCTTGGGTCATATTTTGGATTATTTTTATTTAAAACCCACAATGGCCAGAGATTCATGGGTTGATGATTTTGTTTCCTTGTTATTTTGACTTTCCTATAGATCAGTGGATAGTGGGAATTGATGCAAAAAAGAAAACCCAGGGCAGGAGGATTCTAAAAAATCCTGAGAGCTGCTGATGTTGTTTTTTAGGAAAAATAACTTTAATTAAGTTTAGAGGGTTGCTCCCCTCTGTCCTGGTGTGTTCCAACAGGTCAAGGTGCCCAGGGAATTGGAAATATTCCAAAATATTGGAATTATTCCTAATCCTGGAGAGAAGATGTGGGAAAAACTCCTTTTGGAAAAGATTTCCCCAAATGCTCCATCAGAAACATTTTCCCTTCACTCATCAGGAAGCACGATGCTAAATATGAAAATTTTACTGTGATAGGAAAATTCAAGCAAAATGTTCACTGGCCTAAAGTTCAATATTTTTACTCTTGCTGGGGAGAAGAAATTGAAACAATCCTGTGGGGACAAAACATTGCAGTGGGGACAAAACTGCTTTGTTTCCTCAGTGGGTTTTGTATCCAAACATCGTGGGCAGCTCTAATAAACATCTGCATAATGAGCATAAACATCTGCATAATGAGCACAAACATCTGTGCAGCGCGGAGAGAATAATTAAACATCTGCATAATGAGCACAAACATCTGTGCAGTGCGAGAGAATCGTTAACATCCCAGCAGAACTGGGGATTTGTTCCTGCACAGAGAGGGGACGGGCAGCGGTGTGCACCACCTCACACCAGTTACCCCATTAACTCACACCAGTTACCCCATTAACTCACACTAGTTACACCATCAACCCCACACCAGTTACCCCAGTATCACACCAGTTACCCTATTAACACCACACCAGTTACCCCATCAACCCCACACCAGTTACCCCAGTATCAAACCAGTTACACCATTAACTCACACCGGTTACCCCAGTAACTCACACCAGTTACACCATTAACTCACACCAGTTACCCCAATAACTCCACACCAGTTACCCCAATAACCCATACCAGTTACACCATTAACTTACACCAGTTACCTGATTAACCAGCACCAGTTACCCCAGTAACCAGCACTTGTTACCTTATTAGCTCACACCAGTAACCCCATCAACCCCACACCAGTTACCCCAGTATCAAACCAGTTACACCATTAACTCACACCAGTTACCCCAGTAACTCACAGTTACCCAATTAACTCCACACCAGTTACACCAGTAACCATCACCAGTTTCCCCATTAACCTCATACCAGTTACCCCAATAACCCCACACCAGTTACCCCATTAACCAGCACCAGTTACCCCATTAACTCACAGTTACCCAATTAACCCCACCCCAGTTACACCAGTAACCAGCATCAGTTACCTCATTAACTCACACCAGTTACCCAATTAACCCCACACCAGTTAGTCCATTAACCCCACACAATTTACCCCATTAACTCACACCAGTTACCCCAGTAACCAGCACCAGTTACCCCATTAACCCCACACCAGTTACCCCAGTAACTCACACCAGTTACTCCATTAACCCACACCAGTTACCCCATTAACCAACACCAGGTACCCCATTAACCAGCACCAGTTGCCCTATTAACCAGCACCAGTTACCCCATTAACCCCACACCAGTTGCCCCATTAACCAGTTACCCCATTAACCCCACACCAGTTACCCCATTAACCCCACACCAGTTGTCCCATTAACCAGCACCAGTTGCCCCATTAGCTGAGGAAATCGGCAGGGAAAATCTGGATGTGCTCAACCTTTGGGGGGCATTTGGGGTCCTCATGGGGTGTGGGGTGGTGGAGATCCCAAAATTTCCTTTATAGCTCAATGTCAAGTTTTATTCACAAGCAATAATTCCATCCCTCCACTCATGAGGTAAATAAAATGAGAGGTTTTTTTTTTTTTGCAGGAAAAATCTGGATGTGCTCAGTCCTGAGGGAGTTTGGGGTCCTTTTGAGGTGTGGAGTGGTGGAGATCCCAAAATTTAATTTATAGCTCGATATCAGTTTTTATCCACATGTGGTGATTCTGTCCCTCCACTCATGAGGTGAATAAAATGAGGGTTTTTTTTAGACAGAGAAAATCTGGATGTGCTCAACCTTGAGGGCATTTGGGGTCCTCRTGGGGTGTGGGGTGGTGGAGATCCCAGAATTTCCTTTATAGCTCGATATCAAGTTTATTCACAAGCAGTAATTCCGCTCCTCCATTCATGAGGTGAATAAAATTAGGGGCTTTTTTTGGCAGGGAAAATTTGGATGTGCTCAGTCCTGAGGGAATTTGGGGTCCTCGTGGGGTGTGGTGCGGTAGAGATCCCAAAATTTCCTTTATAGCTCAGTATCAAGTTTTATTCACACGYGGTGATTCCATTCACTCATGAGGTGAATAAAATGAGGGTGGGTTTGTTTTTGGCTGCAGCTCTTTCAAACCCTCAGAAAATGCAAAACCTGCAGGAARACGATCCCTCAGCCCTTTTTCCAGCGAGGACTTTCCAGCAGTAGCTCCTAAAGCAAATGTTTGCCCATGGAGAGGCTCTGTTTGCTGAGGGCAAATAAAGGATARATCAGGGGGGTTGTTGGGAATAACTCACAGGGCTGATGCTCAGSGCTTGTTTTACCCCATGGAAAACTCCTGTCAGGGTCCCTGTCCCCTCTTGGGGGACACAAACTCTGYCCCTATTTTTAGATCTGGCCCTCAGCCAGATCTAAAGCCTAAGATGGATGGAAGGAAAACAAGTGCAGTAAAATTGGGATGTCGAGTGGATTTGCCCACCCTTTGTGTAAAAGGCAAGAGGGGAAATCATTCCTTAGGAAATCACAATTTTTGTGGAAGAAAGAAGCAGCATTTTCCTTCATTCAGCAGGTTGGGAATGGCATCAACCACTGCAAAACTCCAATTTCCATTTATTTGGGACGAAATCTATCGGCGAACCTCAAAGAAAATTTAAAACATTMTTTGAAGGAGCAGCAGAAGTGTTGAAAGGACACTGAGGGAGACGAGGTGAGGGAGGTGTGTGATGGGGAATTTTGGGACACAGCTCTGCCAAACTTCCCAGTTTTTTCTCCCACTGTTCCCCCAGAGCAGGTGACATTTCCCCTGTGACATCTCCGCCCTCTCCAGGGTGACTTTCCCCCCTCCCAGAGCCCCCAGATCGCTGGGGCAGATCCATAACATTCCCCTGATCTCCAAAAGGGGTTTGGGATCAGAGTTCCCTGAGGGATCCCTGAGTGACCCCGAGGGTGCAAACACCTCCTGTGACATTGGGAATTATTTACCTGAGCTCTGCCAGCCCAGGAGGGGAGGGAGATGGGTTTGGGTTTATTACTGACCCCTCCCAATCCACTGATGGGATTCATTCACTCAATAAAATGATAATAAATATTGTGCTGGTTTGTCCCATTCCTCAATAAATGTGAGGAAACACAGGCTCTGTCTCCAGCATTTTTACACTGGCCTGACTTTTTAAAATTCTTGCTTGGATTACCTTTTACAGCAGCTCTCTTCTCCAAAATTTTAGCAATTTCAGCAGCATTTTAACCAGCAGAGGCAGGAGTAGGAGAGCTGTTGATATTCTGATATTCTTGTTTCAGATATTCACAGAATATCTCACACAGAGAAGCGTTTGCCACAGAAAGCTCAGCTGCAAAATGCACAAACAAAGTGATTTTCCAAAGTACAAACCCTGTTTGTCAGTTTTTTCACTCTCAGCCCACCTCTGCAGCAATCCCTGAGAATTCCCGCAGCAATCCCTGAGAATTCCTGCAGCAATCCCTGAGAATTCCTGCAGCAATCCCTGAGAATTCCTGCAGCAATCCCTGGGAATTCCTGCAGCAATCCCGGAGAATTCCTGCAGCTCCTGGCTCCGAGTTCTGCCCCAAAGGCAGCAGGGCTGAAGTGGGGATTTGGGATTAAAGCTGGATTTCAGCTACCTGAGGTTCTGCTGATCCTTTTTGTGCCCCTCACCTCCCCCAGGGGTTTTCATTAACACCAGGCACTGGTAGGACTCCAAGCCTAGTTCAGGRTTTAATTAAGACAGGACTAATTGACCTCCCTAAAGGGGATCTTTAATACWATAACAATAGATCTAATATAATCTAAATATATGTAAAATATATACAGTAAAAATATCCAAGTTTGTCTGCAGACTCTGTAATGATCCTGATTTTCCCTTTTAAAAGTGCTGCTGTTGACTTTTTTCCAGGAATTTTTCCATCTCCCTCCGTGGGATATGAAATGTTAATCTGGTGCTTGACAGTAATCTTTGCCTGTCATTAACAACATCCCCTCAGTAAAAGCAGAACTTATTTCCCCCCTGATTCACCCCAGATCCACACTCCAGACACTTCCCAGTTGTTTTATCTCGAAAGGATTAAAACAGTTGCGAATATTCAATTTAATCCACTCGAAGGGAGGGCATAAATTAATCCTAATTAAGCCCCAGCAGCCGTAATTCTCAGCAGGGTGAATTATCTAAYGGGGATTCTTGCTGAAGAACAGGGCTGAGTCATGGGCATCCCATTTCTCCTGGGCTGCAAATCAACAATCAACCCAAAATCCGAACTGAACAATTCTTTTATTCCAAAATCAATAGGAGGAAATTGATGCCCAGCCTCCCCTGGGCTCTGGTTCTGGTGCTGCAGRACAACAAAAGGCTCCGAGCTGTTTGCAAAGCAGGGGGAGAGAGCTTTTTTTGGGGATGGAAACACCAGGAACCTGTGGCACAGGAGCCTGAGAGCATTTGGCTCCCTTTTTATCCCAGGAAAACTGCAGGAACTGAAGGTTTTTATCTCCCAGAGTGCTCAGCTCAGGAGTGTTGGACACCTGAACTTCAAAGGATGATGAACAGTTTGGGGTGGAGGGAATTTTTGGGACCACCAGCAACCCCTGAGTCCACTTTGCCTCATTTGCACAGCACAAAATGTTCATTACTTCATTAATTATCACCTGCATGGGGTTAATTTCTATTTATCCCACCCCCAGGAGCACAGCCAGTGGTGCCCTGTGGAGAGGGGAGTCCCAGTCCAGTGGTTTGAGGATTTAAGTGACCCAATTTCTGATTGGAAAAGCAATGATTTAGTGGATTTTGGGGATGGAAGAGCCCTCCAGAGGCTTTGGGAAGTTGCTGGACAAATGCTGTGAGTGCAGAACACGCTGAGATTTGCTCCATGAGCRCCTGGTGGAAGTGAAATCAGCACGGGGTTGATTCTTTCTCACAAACCCCTTTCATTTGGGGGCTGGAGAAGTTCCCAGCTGCCACCAGATACCAAAAAATTGCTCCATGGATGAGCTGCTGAAACTYCTTCTTTTGTGAAATTGCCAGGTCCTGACTGATCTCCCACTCCAGGTTTTCTCCCTGTGGATGTGCAGGGCAGGGAGGAGACTGGGGAAAGGCCCTCATGTAATACAGCCCATAATAAGCAGCCATTAAAGGGATTTAATAAAATATTGGCCTCGTTAAAGCAGAATGACACARACATAATGTCATGGTGCAGGAAAAAAATGTTCTAGTCTGGCTCTGGGGTTGTTGTTTACTTGTTTGTTTGCATCTGAAATAATCTTTACCCCAATTTCCCAGTTTTCTTCCATAAATACACAAAAATAGGAGCTGGCTGCTCCATTCAGTTGCAGCTAAATATGGCTTTTTAATTTCAGATAGATCTTCTTGCTGCCCTAAAATGGCAATCCATGTGCAGGGCCGTGAGCAGCAGATGTTGTGCCTGAAATACYCCTGTAAACAAGGCCTGAAACACAAGGTTGGGGAGGCTCAGCCTGTAAAAACAACCCACAAAAAAAGGATCAGTTCAGTTGGGCCATCCTTGGGATCATTATTTCTGCCTTGGGGYGACAAATCTGCACCTCCACGTGACTTCCCAGCTTGCTGGAAAGCATTGTTGTAAATCCAGATGATAAAATTGGCTTTTTGCAGATATTCAGATGAGGGCTGGATGCATCATGTTAAAATAACTTTGCTGTTTGGATCGAGTTTTTATTTTTGCTATTAACAAAACTTGGGCGTGGGTGGTGGGGTGGCTGATATTTATAGTGATGTTTGCAAATTCACAAATTTCTGTTTGCAGCTGAGCTCTCTGCTTGGTTGGGACAACATCCAGTGAGGACGTGATGAGCACCCTGACATTGATCTGTTAACGTTGATCTGATAATGTCATATCGATATTGAGATGTGAACTGTCAGCACCTGAAGAGAGTGAGGACCACAGCCCAGACTGGAGGTGACAAAGAAGCAGGATTAAAACCAATTAAAACCAATTAAAACCAATTAAAACCAATTAAAACCACAGCCATGCTGTGAAAAGGCAGGCCCAAGGAGGAGCCGTGCTGAGCAGTTCCTGGAGTGTGTAAATCAGTTGCTGGGAAAGTTTGAATATGCATTAAGGGTTATGAATATGCAATAGAAAAGGTATTTAAAGAGTGTCTCCAAAGATAGTAGGTGTGCTCTTGGTTGAATGCCAAGCACCCAGCTGTTAACCCTTTGCTTTATTATCTTTTATTGTCCTTTTATTAAACTTTTTTTAAATTTTTAACAGTGAAGTGAACCCCATGTTTCACACCCCTGAGGAGCAGGAGCTGCTGCCATGGGTATTTATTTATTTACACCAGAGCTGGTTTTGCCTTTATTCCCTCACCCAGGACTGGCTGATGCCATGCCAGGGGACACCAGGGGACAAATGTCAGGTGGTGTTCCTTGCCCTGGCACTCCCCAAAGGCTCACCTGGGCTGCAGGTGAGTGCTGGGACAGGCTTTAAACCTGCCTGGCTCTGGGCTGGGCTCTCCGGGAACTGACTGAGCCTTGGAGTGGCCACCTAAAACAGAGGCTGGGCTGAATTAAGAGAGTAAAAGTGGATAGTTATTGATTATTTATTTTATTATTTGGTGATTCTTAATTACGTTTAACATGTAATTATTTATTTAAATATTTATTTACTATTTGATTATTTGCCACTATTTTATTTCTTAGTTAAAATTTTATTTAAATATTTGCTTATTATTTTATTGTAATCTAGTTTATTATTTAGTAATTTAAAATAGTATTAGATATTTAATTATTTCCAACAATAATGTATTATTTATAT
Source organism: Alauda arvensis (assembly GCA_902810485.1). NCBI lineage: Eukaryota > Metazoa > Chordata > Aves > Passeriformes > Alaudidae > Alauda > Alauda arvensis. The sequence continues at coordinate 1,082,241 of CADDXX010000141.1, forward strand.
AATTCTCTGTTTAATATTTATTCTTTATTCATTAAAGGCCTTCAATAGCTGCACCTTGGGCAGTCAGRAGCCTCTGAGGGGCTACACCCAAGATGGGTCATGGAGTTTTTCACACAATTATAAATTTGATCCATTTACAAATCAGGGGTTAATCCTCCAATTACAGCTGCAGGTAATGAAGTCATTAACTCCAAGTTTGCCTTTTCCCCCCCAGTTCACTGCTGTTTCCATCTCTCAGGGCTGAGGCAGTGGGGTGTCCTTGATCCCCAGGCCTGGAGAGGAATTTATTGTCTGAATAAAACGGGAGAACAGCAGCTGACAGGCTGTGGGGTTTGAGAGTGACACACTGCAGCAGAACTGAGCTCAAAAACACCAAACCTAAACCCCAAGGCATCGTGATGAGAGTGTCAATCAGAGATTGACTTCAATCAGAGATCAATTTCAATCACGGATCGATTTCAATCACAGAACAATATCAGCTTCAATCACAGATCAGTTTTAATCAGAGATCAATTTCAGTTTCAATCACAGATTGATTTCAATCACAGATCAGTTCCAGTTTCAATCACAGATCAGTTTTAATCAGAGATCAATTTCAGTTTCAATCACAGATCATTTTCAGTTTCAATCACAGATTGATTTCAATCACAGATCAGTTTCAATCACAGATCAATTTCAGTTTCAATCACAGATCATTTTCAGTTTCAATCACAGATTGATTTCAATCACAGCTCAGTTCCAGTTTCAATCACAGATCAATTTCAGTTTCAATCAATCAGAGATCAGTTTTAATCACAGATCATTTTAAGTATCAATCACAGATCGATTTCAATCACAGATCAGTATCAGTTTCAATCACAGATCAGTTTTAGTCAGTGATCAATTTCAGTTTCAATCACAGATTGATTTCAGTTTCAATCAATCAGAGATCAGTTTCAATCACAGATCAGTCCCAGTTCCAATCACAGATCAGTTCCTCGTGCCCTGTTTTCCACGAAGGAACCGTGTGGGACAAAGGTTTGTCCCCTGGACCGTGGCCACCTGCCGGGCTGGCAGCAGGCCAGGACGGGGCAAAGGAGGGACTGGGAGAGTTTCTGTGGAGGAGAGGTGTGAAAGGGGCAGGTGACAGTGACAGCACAGAGCAAGGCCAGCACACTTCAGCTCCTTAGGACAGGGCAAAGGAAGGACTGGGAGAGTTTCTGTGGCTGTGGGTGAGCGATGTGAAAGGGGCAGGGGCTTGTTAACCCTCCTGAGAAGGCGATGAAGTGTGCTGGCACTGTCACCTGCCTGCCCCAGCAGGGCCCTGCTCCTGGCACTGTCACTGTCACCTGCCCCAAGGGCTCCTGGCACTGTCACCTGCCCCATCAGGGCTGTGCTCCTGGCACTGTCACCTGCCCCATGAGGGCCCTGCTCCTGGCACTGTCACTGCCCCAAGGGCTCCTGGCACTGTCACCTGCCCCAGCAGGGCCCCAGGGAGCCCTTCCAGGCTGGCAGCACCTCGGAGGAGCTCTGGGTAACCCAACTCCTGGGACTGAGGCAGCAGATGCCAAAGCAGTGACTGCCAAAGGTGACCCGGAGGGGGCTCAGGAAATCTGATTTCTGCAGTGACCTTTAGCTGAGATGTCTCCTGTGACAGCTGGCAGGGCACGACACTCGAGCCCCAGGACGTGGTGTCAGTGCTGGAGGGGTTTTGGTGGCTGAGAGGGGATTTGGGAGCCTCAATCCCTCACTGGGAGAGGTGTGGGCTCTGTTTGCTGTGTCCTCTCTGCTGTGTCTCTCCTGTCCTTGATCCTCCATCCTCAGGGGTTCTGTCTCCTCCTCCTCCTCCTTTGGGCCAAGCACCCATGGCCTGTGTCAGTCAAAACGAGCTGGGATAGCTCCAACTRCTTAAATCACAGATTTAATAAATAGATAATAACATTATCTACATAATGTTAGTATTTCGTATCTAAATACTATATTATCTATAGAATAAAGAGATAACAGTGTTTTTGGGGATTTATCCTGCATGGCTGAGCTGGCACTGGAAGGTGGCTGCTGCTGCTGGGTGACAGAGTGGGCTCTTCCCCAAAATCTTCACCAAAACTCAGCAGCTGTGGGCTCAAATGAGTGGTGGTTTGAGCAATCAGACAGAGAAAGAGTGAGGATACAGCTGAGCACAGGAATTTCAGCCCCCACATTCGTCAGTGAGAAGGTTTGGCCTTCCCAGCCAGCTGGAATTGCCTCTTCATTATCGTGAGGGCACTAAAATGCAGTTGGTGATTTTGGGGAGAAATGTGGAAATTCCACATTTTCCTGTGGGAAAAAAACAAGTGAGGAAAAAGGCAGCAGTGCTGAAAAAATGGGGATTTTTTCCTCTGTGGCTAAAGGGGAACTGAGTGCATTGGAAGCTGCAGGAGGTGTTTTACTCTGCTAATTAATGATTATAAAAGGAAATGACTTATTYCTATTTATATTTATAAAATGAAGAAAATAKAATATATRTAAGGTATAAATCTATTMATAAAGTATMATATATAAATAATATMTATAAAAAKAATTRTGRAAAAKAATTYTATATTCASATAAAAATCCTGGTTAAAGCTGAYGTGCTCAGGCTGGGAYTGGGATGCAAAGGGAATTTCCTGCCCAGGCTTTGGAGCACAGCGTGAGGGACTGACTGAACTGCCTGACTCCCTGTGTGAGAAGTTGTTAAAGGAATTAAGTATTTATAGATAAATACCTGTGCATCTCCGGGGAGCAGCCTCTGGCTGAACCTGCTGGCGGTGGGCAGAGGGAATTTGGTGTCACCACGGCGTGTTTGGAGGTGCCACGTTTTTCCCTTTTCCCCAGCAGAGCATCCCACAGCACCACGCCGAGGAGCCGAGGGGAAATGCCGGTAAAATTTGGGGATTTCAGCACCTGCCTCGCACCTTTCTCTTGGTGTCAGCTGCTGCTTTTTCCTTAAAAATTAAATTCTGTGGGTTTGTATTGGCTCCCACATCCTTCCCCCAGCCTTGCAGGGATCCTGGTGAGCTGGTGAGGCTGCACCCACGAGGAGTTTAATTAATGAAATTGCTGTAATTAATCGGGGCTGCTGTGGTTTGGGTGCTCGTGCAAGGGAGGGAAAGCTCCAGGGAGGGAATCATGGAATAGGCGGGGCTGGAAGGGATCTTCAAAGCTCATCCAGTGCCATGGGCAGGGACAGCTTCCAGAGCTCATCCTAACCCTGCAGAGCTCATCCTAACCCTGCAGAGCTCATCCTAACACTGCAGAGCTCATCCTAACCCTGCAGAGCTCATGCCAACCTTCCCAGAGCTCATCCCAACCCTCTAGAGCTCCTCCCAATCCTTCCAGGGTTCATCCCAACCTTTCTAGAGCACATCCCAGACGTTCCAGAGCTCATCCCAGCCCTTCCAGAGCACAGCCTAACCATGCAGAGCTGATCCCAACTCCCCAGAGCTCATCCCAGCCCTTCCAGAGTTAATTCTTACCTGGCAGAGCTTGTCCCAATCCTTCCAGAGCTCCTCCCAATCCTCCCAGAGCTCATCCCAGCCCCTGCAGGGCTCATCCCAACCTTTCTAGAGCACATCCCAGCCCTTCCAGAGCTCATCCTAACCCTCTAGAGCTCCTCCCAGTCCTTCCAGGGCTCATCCCAACCTTTCTAGAGCTCCTCCCAGCCCTTCCAGAGCACAGCCTAACCATCCAGAGCTCGTCCCAGCCCTTCCAGAGTTAATTCTAACCTGGCAGAGCTCCTCCCAGTCCTTCCAGGGTTCATCCCAACCCTCTAGAGCCCCTTTCAATCCTTCCAGAGCTCATCCCAGCCCCTGCAGGGCTCATCCCAACCTTTCTAGAGCAGATCCCAGCCCTTCCAGAGCACAGCCTGACCATCCAGAGCTCATCCCAGCCCTTCCAGAGTTAATCCTAACCTGGCAGAGCTCCTCCCAGTCCTTCCAGAGCTCATCCCAGCTCTCCAGAGCCCATCCCAGCCCTCGCAGAGCCGGTCCCTTGCTGCCCCCATGTGTCGAACCAGCCCTGGGAATACCTGGAGTCCTGGAGTTTTTTGCTGGCAGATTTCACAGGGAAGTGCAAATTTCTCCTCCCCGGAGCCTCTGGAATTTTCCTGCTGAATGGCCTGATTTCCATTTCCTCCCTGCCCCTGGATCCGAGCTGTCTTTATTCTTTTTGACATGCTCCACCCCAGAGAGATTKAAATCCATGTTTAATTTAAATTGTTACGTGTGTTTACAACTTTACCACAAAGAATCTCTGACGGTTGATATTGAATGCTATCCCAAGATAATCGAAATCCATGAATGGTTCCCTTTACATCAATAAATGCGATTATTTTGTCCCACACCATAAAAGAAAGTATTGAAAACTCAACAGGTRAATTTTAGTTCCAAAAGTGACCTGAAGGATGAAGGATTAAAAGCTGTTATCATCATATAATGTAATAATCCATTAAAAATGGCCTGTAGGAGAATATTAAATTCAATTAATGGATTTTTTTTTTTTAATCAGGGAGTTCATTTTTAGGAGAATCACTGGAAGAAGAGCAGGGAAAGGCTGGAGGGAGCTCGGTGAGGGAGGTGAGGGAGCTGCACCCACAAGAGGGAGCTCAGTGAACGCGAATAGAGAGAGCCCAAACTCTTGGGATTGCCGTGAAATCTCCCCTCTGCCCGGAATTAAAGGGAGAAAGCACAACGGGAAGCACCATAAATTCATATTTTAGTGCTTAAATTTCCCTGGGAATGATCAAGGACCCGTCGTGGCACCATCGCAGCTCTGCTGATCCAAGGATTGCCAAGTTTGCTGGAGCAGAGGAGTCCTTAGCACCAACTAATCCAGGTTTGGAGGAGATAAAATCAGATTTTTTTGAAAGACATGATCCCGTACAGGTCTATAAATCTACTGCTGGTTCATACTTGGAGAAAGTTTCTGCTGTGGGCTGTGAAAGTGGATTTTTTTTTTCTTCACTATATCAAGAGCACAATAAAAAAATTATTAATTCTCACAAATGTGGGCATAAAGGGAAGGARCCTGGGTGAGTCCTTGTTGATGTTGCAAAAGTCAGGTTTCATGTTGCAGGTTATTTGTGCAGCTCTCTGCATTGGCTCTTTGCTCACAGCAGTAAATTTTGAAAGAAAAAGAAATTCAACATCTTTTTTAGTCTCTTAATAGTATAAAAGGCACCAAGCAATGGGAATTTATTCAGTGAACGCTGAGAGGAGAGAMAAACAACAGCACCAGAGGAACAGAGGCCACTTTTCAGAGCTGCCTGGTATTTTGCTGGCTAATTTTGACATATCTGGGTTTGCTTTTTTTGTTTTTTCTTTCCACTCTGCCCGTTCTCACCCAAACCCAGAGGCAGAAATCCTGAAAGGAGGCAGGCACAGCCTCTTCCTGACAGCACCCTCCAAAAACAACCCAAAAAGTTTAATCCCATTTATCTGCAGAAAGCGCTGATTTCTGCAGCTCCGGGGCAGCTCGGACGAGTCTGTGAGGAACYCCTGGRGGGGACAGGGAGCCCAGCTCGGACRGGAGATGCCCTGGGCTGGTTCTGCTGTGCTGGGAGCTGCGTTTGGAGCCRAACCTCCCGAGCCGGGGCCCTTTCCCACCCCCGGGGAGCCCCCGGCCCCGCGGAGGGGCTGCCCGGCTCTCCGGGGTGGTCGGGCTGGGCAGAGCGCAGAGCAAACAAAGGCCAGCTGCAGCCAGATGTGGGGAGCGTTCGGGGTCGCTGAGCCTCCCCCGGGCCGGGCAGCACGTGCTGGGCGGCTCCTGCTCCCAGGGAGGAGCCCCAGCAGCCATCCCTGCGCAAAGGGGGGGCTCTGATTCTCCTCCCGGAACGTCGGAGCAAATTCCGAGCGCCAATGCCCGGGCTGTCCCCGGGCTGTCCCCACTGTCACCGGGCCCTCTGTGAGACCTTTCCCTGCCTTTTCCTGCTGGATCCATCAGAATCAGTGACCTCCCTCCCCAAATCAGTTGGATTTCCCTGGGGTGGGAGATTCCAGAGCGGATTTGTTCCAAATCCATCCAGCTCTGGCTGATCCCCTGGGCAGGGAGCCTTCTCCTCCTTGTCCAAGGCAAGAAATCCTTTCTTGTTTGTGGACTGAGGTGAGATTTTGCATTAACTTCTGTTGGTTTTGTGTTATCTTTGGTGAATATTCTCGAGAACATCACTTGCAATCAGCTGCTGAAATCAAATCAGTTTATTCACGGGGCTCAGGGGTTGGATTGGGGGTGATCCCCCAGTCTGGAGAGATTTCCCAGCTCTTATCTGATGGATTTGGGGTGATCCCCCAGTCTGGAGGGATTCCCAGAGTCTTACCTGATGGATTTGGAGTGATCCCCCAGTCTGAAGAGATTCCCCAGCTCTCACCTGATGGATTTGGGGTGATCCCCGAATCTGGAGAGATTCCCCAACTCTCAGGGGATGGATTTGGGGTGATCCCCTAATCTGAAAAGGTTCCCCAACTCTTACCTATGGATTTGGGATGATCCCCAAATCTGGAAAGATTCCCCAACTCTCACCTGGTGGATCTGGGGTGATCCCCTAATGGTTTCCCAAGTCTCACCTGATGGATCTGGGGTGATCTCCCAGTCTGGAGAGGTTCCCCAAATAACATCTTTTAAAAGTCCCCCCCAAGAAGAATTGTGTGTCCTCTCCCTGCCCCGTGCAAGGGGCAGATCCGTGTTTGTGATCACAGCCTGGCTGTGTTCAGATCACACAAACTGGGGCAAGAACAGAGTTGTCCTTTAAAATTGTGGTTTAATAAAGGACTTGCTTAGGAAAACACGAAGGAAAGAATAAAAGGAATAACACTGGAGGACAGCAAGAGGAAAAAGCACTGCACAAACTGCCAGAATTTTGCCAGCTTGCAGTGATTGCAGTCCCACATCCTGAAGTTACATGATCCACCCAGGACTGGTAATGGCACAATAAATCTCACTCAGACATAGGAGAATCTGAGCTGATGTTTCTGTGGAGAACGTTTTGCAGATGGACAAACACGGATTTCAATTCCTTTTTCAGTCTGCTGCAGGATTCTTAAAGGTGACCACACCCATTAATTTCATTTTTTTAAGAACCAGAATGTAAAAATATTATAAATAYATTAATTCAATTATCTATATTGAAAATAAGCATAAGAATGAACATGAAATCATTCTTTTGCCACTTAGTCATGGGCATATTTAGGGACTTAAATCACCCCTGAGATTGTGACAAACTTTGATGCATTTAAGATTTCCTTTATCAGATAAGTCAAAGTCTGTATCCTTGATAAGCAGCCCAGGACCTCCCTCAAGGGAAAAACTGAGACCAGGTGTGAAAGGAATATCCAAACACATTGGGAGGATGATGWGACCTGGATTAACTTTCCCAATAAAAATATAAATTTACACCACAAAGGAGGAGGAAGATGTTGTTCATCCTGTTCTGCCTTGAGCTTGGTCCCATGGATTACAGTAAAATCAAACCTTTCATTTCCAAGGCTTTCCYGGGATGTGGTTGAGGCTCCTCACACTCCTGATTAACCAGGAATTGGACAGATTAAAGGATGGGATCAAGCTGTGCATTTGTTGTGAGCTCCTCCGAGCTGCTTCATTTTATGTTGCTTCCAGCTCTGCTCCATGAACTAAAAGCTGATGCCAGCAGGATGCCAGTGAAACGTGGGAATGGGCATCCTGGGGGTTCTTCCAGGCCAAATCTTCACCTGGATTGGGATTGGTGCTCATGGCCCTCAAGAGGAATTTACTCCAGCTCTGGAAATGATGTGAAGTCACACATGAAATAAATAAATGTATTAGAACAAATGCAGGTGGCAATAAAGGCATAAAGTCCTCACTTCTCCCTGCCCGTATTTTCTCCAGTTTGTGTTTTCCCTCAACTCTGCCTCCCCCAGGGCAGGAGAAAAGGTCCAGGAGGAGGAGGAGGAGGAGGAGGAGGAGGAGGAGGAGGAAGGACCATCTGTGGTGGGCTGAGCACTGAGCCCCCGAGCCAGAGCTGCAATTCTCACGATCCCGGGGCTGAACTTTGTAAATAGACTTGGCAAGGGCTGCTGCCTGCAGAAAACAGCCTCGGAGCGGGGAGAAATAAATAAACAGCCACCCTCCCTTCCTCCTCTGCAGTCCTGGCCTGCCCTCCTGACCCACCTCCAGAGCACACATGTGGCTGCTCTGCTGAAAATTGGATTGTGGGTTTGATTTTGGTGCTGGAAAAGGCAAAGCTCCTGCTTGTCTTTATTTCTGGCCTGTCTCTGAGGGGCAGRGCTTGTCCTCAGCAAAGTACAAACGGGACAAGATCCTCTTGYTTTTAATCCCAGCTCTGATTTAAAGTCTCGGGATTAAGATACTGAGCTTGGGTGTGAAAGAGGACGTGGTTCCTTCAGGACTGAACAGATTGTRTTTAATTTATTTCATTAATTAACCACTGGTTTTGTACTCCAGGGGTAGATTGTGCCCTCAATCAACCCCTGCCATTGCCCAGTGTCTCCCCATGCCAATAAATGGGATGGAAATGGGCAGCTGGGARCACAGAGCCTCACTCAGTGCTGCAGGGAGCTCTCCCCAACCAYGACCTCTGGAATTGATGAGAGTCCTCCTGGAAAATCAGCAAAATATTTTTCCAGCTGAGCTCCCTTAAAGCTGAGCTCAGGGAGCTCCACACTCTGTGATTCCAACCCGGAGCAGCAGCCAGGGAACACCTGGAGAACACCAAGGGTCTCTCAAGGTACCGAGCACCCTTCAGCTGATGGTGCCCCCAGGTCTTGGGACAGCAGGAATCAGAGAATCCCAGGATAATTTAGGTTGGGAAAGACCTCTGAGATCATCAAGCCCAACCTTTGGATGAACACCCCATTGTCAGCCACKGAGTGCCACATCCASTCATTYCTGGGACACCTGTGGCAAGAAAAGTCCCAGCAATTCCCAGGAAAAGCCATTCCCTGGGAAGGGCWGRGCCCATGGAGTAAATCCCGCTCGCTGCTGCTGTGGCGTGTGCTGGGATGGTGCCTGGAAAGCTGAGCCGTGCCAGAGCCATCCTCGGTGGCCCAGGCGTGTCCTGCATCCCAACGGGAGCGCTCAGCCCCTCCCTYGGGAGCTCATTTGCATTCCAGAGGCAGCTCCATCACCCAGGCTGGGAAGGAAAAGCCGGTCAGGTTTGGAATAAGCTGCTGAGGAGTGCCCACCTTGGGCTTCCTGCAGGGCTGGGGAGGGCACACAGAGCCAGGCAGGAATTCCCTGGCTCCTGCCCCAGCCCCTCTGCAGCTCCTGGCCAGGGCTGAGCTGCACCTGCCCCTCCCAGCCAATCCCCCAGGGGAATATCCACTCTTTGTCCTGGATCCATTCATTAATCCACCTTTTGGCTGGGTGGAAGTCTGGCTGCTCCCTCCTGACATTGCCCAAATCCCTGGGTCTGTTCCTGTTACAAGACTCCCAGGAAAGAACATTTTCCTCTCTTCTTTCTTGCAGAAATGGGAAGACCCCAATACTTTTTTGTTGTTTTGTTTTTCCTCCTTTCTCCTGGGTCTTCTTTTGACTGAGTGGGATTTTTCCTGGCTGTAGCAGGGAGCTGGACAYTCCCCTTTGTTTCAGGAGCGCTGGGTGATGGATCACATTTTAATTGGCGTTGAGCTTTCCAGAAAAAGGGAGCACCACAGGAAGTTATTAGAATAACAACACTCTGCATCTGCACAGGAATTAAAACTGCAAATGGACAGGGCATATTAATTGCTACCAAATGCTTTGCTTTGCTCCTGCCTCCCAAAGCCCAGCTCAACAAAAGCTTGGGGGTTTATTTTTAACATCTCTTTCTCCGTCTTCTCCCTTCCAGCAAAAGAGGAAAGYGATGAAATTTGTAGGATTTCAGCCTTCTGGAGAAAATTTCTTCTGCAGAGCGTTTCAAAGGAGATAAACACRTTTGTTTTGACAGGGAGGACACTGATGGCTGCAGACAGACCCAGCCTGGCCAAGGCTCTCGTTCCCACAGCACGGATCCGAGCGTGGGCTCCGCCGCCTCCTCCTGCCAAAGCTGCTCCGAATATTTTGCTTTTCCTTTTTTATTTTTCCCYAAGAAGTTATCAGTGTCACCGAGCTGCATCTCTCATTACAGRAGTAACAGATTGTGAGTGGTTTTTGTTTCACTTGCTGTATCTTATTTTTTTTTAGTTTTGTAAATGAAAGGAGGAAAAGCAAAAGAAAAAAAAAGCAAATTTAACACAGATATCAAAAAACTCTTTCAGCCAGTTGAAACCCATTTTTTTTCTTAAGAAAGGAGAAGTTGGAAATGTTTTGGGCTTCTTTTCTTTTTATCTTTGATTTATTCCAACACCTTACCTCTCTCTGTTCCTGAATTATTCCAGGAATTTTCCCCTTTTTCTACATCTTGAGGTCAATTTTGGCCTTCCTTGGAAGGACGTTCATCTCCTGGGCTCCTTTGAGCTTCCCTGAACTGAAACATTGCTTCTACTCCACATCAAACTATTTGTGAGTGTCTCTGGGAGAAGAAGAGGGGGAAAGG
>CADDXX010000141.1:1092881-1119495 GCA_902810485.1 Alauda arvensis
GGAAAGGGAAAGGGAAAGGGAAAGGGAAAGGGAAAGGGAAAGGGAAAGGGAAAGGGAAAGGGAAAGGGAAAGGGAAAGGGAAAGGGTTGTTTTATCTCAAGCTGCCATTTCAAGGCAGCTCTAGAAAGGTGTAAAAGCCTCCGTGGATCTCCTCATCCCTTGGCCTCGCTCCCAGCTGGGCTTGGCTGGAAACCCTCCAGTGCACAGGTGGGATTTYAGGGAAACAAACAGCACCATGGGGATGTCAAGGGCTCGCTGAGCAATCCAAGCCCAGGCTCCTCTGTGTCCTGGTGTTCCTCTCCCATCTTGCACATCTGGGACTCTGGCAGCCGGCCTGGAGGAAGGACACGCAGCTGAAACACGGGGACAAGGGCCAAGGAGGCAGGCAAGGAAAATTCCTCCTGCCTGCGATGCAGAKGGAGGCTGGGCAGAGGACAGCAGAGCCCAGACCTGGAACCGTCCAGACTCAAGGGAGGATCACAAAAATCCCGTTCAGTGCCTGGTGGTGTCACCTGTGCCACGCCTCCAGTGACAGCTCCAAGGAGGTTCCCACTGTTATGATTTCATCAGCAACACCTGTAACTGAGGGTTCTGCTGTTTAAAACCGTCTGATATCTGAGATTGCCCTGGTGTGTGGGTAATGTCAGTGTGAGTGACAGGTGTGAGAGCCACCTGTGAGACCTGCAGGGGACAGACCTGTCCCAGGTCCCTGATTGAGATTAACCCCCCCCTGCAGCCCCCCAAGACTCAAGGCCAGCTCAGATCCCTCAGAGGCTTAGGGGGGAGATATCTCAGAGATATCAGGACCAGGATTACCAGGAGGAGGCTCCTCCTGAGATGTTTGAAGGTCTTTATTCATGGGGGTCCACACAGAAAGAGAGTGAACAAGGAAATACAGGGTCTTATATAGGATTTATCTCTGGTGGGCTGTTTGACCCCAGGCCAATGGGACAGGGGGGGAGGGGAAGGTCAGAAGGATATCTCAGCATTCCATATCCTGGGGTGGGGGGAAGCAGTTTCTCAGGGGAAATCCAACACCTGGTGGCATCACAAGATGCCCTTGCTCTGTTTTGCGAATATTGATTATTCTCTGTTGTCACCGCATGATTTCAGGAAGGTGTGACACACACCAAGCACAATTCCCATCTCTCTCTTCCCAGATTCCCAATGGTTTCCCAGGGCGTGGCTCTCCAGGGTCACTCCTTTCAGGAGTGATTTCAGGAAGGTGTGACACACACCAAGCATCATTCTGATCTCTCCCTTCCCAGATACCAAATGGTTTCCCAGGGCGTGGCTCTCCAGGGTCACTCCTTTCCTTGCTGAGGTGATGGATCAGCCAGCAGGAAAATCCCAGCCCTGATCTTCCAAAGGGCAAAGGATGAGGTGCAGATTTAGACATGAAGGGAAGGGAAGGAACGGAGCTGGAGGAGCCTTGGGATGCTCCAGCGGGGCAAACCCCTGCAAAGCCGCGCTCCCGAGGGAGATGCCGAGCTCATCAGCACAGTGAGAGGCACGGGATAATCAGGGAAGGGAAGCACAACGGGGGAATGCGGCCATGGAAAGCGCTCTGTGGTGCAGGGCTCAGCGCCAGGGCCCCCTCCGGCCGCTCCCAGCGCTACAAAGCCGTGAGAGGGGAAAAACCAACACCGCTCCCGAAGAGCCCGGCCCAACAAAAGCCCCCCTGGCAACAATGGYGTGTCAGGCGTGATTTAGCGCGCCCGCAGCCCCCGGGCAAGCTCCAGTGAGCAATCTCAATGCTCGGGGTTCCCGCACTGCGCTGCTGCCCCGCGCTCCCCCCCGCACAAAGGAGCCGGGACAGGGGCAGTAAATAAAATAACGCTGCTGCCTTTGTGTCCCCGGGCTGCGGGGGGGGCAGGGGAAATGAAGTGTGAAATGTGATATGAAATACATTTCTGCTCYTGGGGGGCCGGCTCGGCAGGGAGGGGTGGGGTTTGTCACCCAGGGATGGACCCTTCATCCGTTTGCTTCGAGAAAGCCGCACTTTCCCTCCCGATTTTACCCATTCCCACCACTTTTTTGTGGTTTTTTTTTGTTTGTTTGTTTGTTTTTTGTTTGTTTTGTTTTGTTTTGTTTTTTCCTATTAAAGCTATTTACAGCTGTGAGGAATTGGCATCCCTCGTGAGCTGCCTCACAAAWCAATACCAGCCCATCCCCAGGGGAATCAACACTCCCCCAGGGAATGTTTGTGGGGTTAAGGGCTGCCCTCCTCTTCCCTGCGCCCCAGCCTGGGTTTCCTGCACGCTCTCTTGGCCACGTCAGCTCCAGATGTGCCCCCAGGAATATCCGAGAGGGTTTTGGTGGGGAAACAAACACTGCCCTGCATGCAGCGTGTCCTCGCTCGCAATAAATGTGTGCGGCTCGGTGGGTGTCGGCAGGCAGCAGGAACTCCCCCGTGCCTGGGGATGCGGCCTCCCAGGGTGGTTGTTTTCTTTGCCTTCCCCTGGATTTTTTWATTCCAGCTGCTCCTGATGGGGAGTGTGGGATTTCTGCAGCCACGCAAAAGTGATAAAGGACAGGAAATCGAGCACGATGCTTTGGATGTGGTGGGGAATTAGAAGAGCAGCGTTTATGTGATGAGATATCCCAGGAATCAACTGCCAAGTGACATCATAAATTAGATAATCCCAGGCAATCGCCTCCCCAGCATCTCCCACATCCCTCCTCTGGGACTTGCAGGAATAATCCTCCCTGCTCTGTGGATTCCAGCAGCTGGATGGCTCAAAACCGAGTTGCTACTATCAGAGTTACCTCTTTCCTCCTGGAAATGTTTGAATTCCCTGCTCCTTTTCCATCCCCTGGTTCACCCGAGGTGTTCACCAGTCCAGCCTCACTTCTGCATCCCTGTCAGCCTGAGTGGAGCAGGACCAGACCCCAGCCAGGGCAGGGACAGCCACACCTCTCCYGTTCCTCTGGCTCTCCCCGTTCCCTCCGCACGTTTTTGTGCTGATCCCGGGGTCACTGCTCTGTCAGGAGCAGGGGATGATCCTCCCCAGAAGGTGCTGCAGGGATTCCAGCGGAGATTCCCACCTTTCCTGGGCAGGGGAATGTGGAGGAACCTTCTGGGAGCAGCTTTTGATTGTGGGGTGGTTTGGGGGCTCCGTGAGGAGCAGCCCCAGCACCTTTGGGGTGGGCTCTGCCACCAGGAAAGCTCTGCTTGTCCTGCCATAAATCCAAAATCCATAAATGCCCCTTTTCCCTGGYTCTTATGGCACTGGATGCTTGGACACCTTTCCTTTTCCATGGCAGAGGGRTGTTGCCGTGGAGTTTTGCTCCAGGTGAATCCCAGGGGATTCTCCCCTGACGTGCTCAGCATCCCAGCCTGGAGGGGCTGAGGAAGACGCTGCAGCTCCACTGCTCAGTGTCAGCTGTCACAGCCCTTCACCCACTGAGGCTGCTCTGAGAGCTGTAATAAACCCCATCCATTCACCTCCAGCAGCCTCACACCACCTCAGTGATCTTTTCCTTGTAGGGCTTTGATTTGTCTCCTCTCAATTGCTGTCAAACACACCGACATCACCCAGCAATGAAACCCACTGACAAAATCCAACACTGAAACGCACTGATAAAATCCAGCAATGAAACCCACTGACAAAATTCAGCACTGAAACCCACTGACAAAATCCAACACTAAAACCCACTGACAAAATCCAACACTAAAACCTACAGACAAAATCCACCAGCAAACCCCTCCTGCCCCTCCCTGCCACCTGCCGATGGCAGCACGGAGATGCCCACGGTGGGTGGGGCCACAATTCCCGCCGGGAATTCTGCCGGGTGTTGGATTGCTGCTGCAAACCAGCCCTGCCCGATGTTCCTGTGCTCAGCACATTGTTCGCTCCCTCTCCAGATGGAACAGATTAAGCCGGGCCCTGAAATGTTGTTAAATAAAATACGCAAAAAGAAAATACAATTATTGCTAAAGTGAAAACATACCGCATGGGATTATTAAAAGACCAAGATGTTTTACATTTTAAGGATGTTCTGCAGGTTTGGTTTTGTTTCTTTCTTTTTTTTTTTTTTTTTCCAACCTTCGTGCACCAAAAGCTTGCAGGGGTAGTGTTAAACTTTTCCATGTGATCTCAGGGAGCTCTCCTGGTGCACAGTTTGCCAGGGATGGGGTTGCCCTGTCCCTGGCCACTGCTCAGGGCTGTGGGGTGGCAATTCCAGGGGCCCAAATCCGTGTTCCCTGCCCCTTCACTGAGCACCAGGCACGCTCGGGAGCAGGGGCTTGGCAGAGTTTGTGTTCACTGTGTGAAGGGCAAATTTCTTGAGCTGCTTCTCCCCCATGCCCAGGTGGAGTGGAAACTTGGGCAGGAGAATTCCCATGGGTCAGAGGAGTTCCCTGAGTGCCATTTCCCCCCAAATCCCATCTCTGAGTGCTGTTTTCCCCCAAATCCCATCCCTGAGTGCCATTTCCCCCCAGTTCCCATCCCTGATTGTCACTTCCCCCCAAATCCCATCTGAACACAACTCTCTGCAAAGACCTCCAAAATTCTCCAAGTTTCTGTGCGGAGATAAGCCCAGTTTAATAATTACTGATTTTAGTAGCACAGACTTGTGGGATGGTTTGGGGTGGAAAGGACCTTAAAGACCATCTTGTCCTGCATCTCCTACATCCCATGGGCAGGGACACCTTCCACTGTCCCAGGCTGCTCCAACCTGGCCTTGGACATTCCAGGGGTCCAGAGGCAGCCACAGCTGCTCTTTAACACAAGAAATACTTCCAAAGATTATTTTGAAAGGATTCTGCAAACCTCAATCACTTCGGGCTGAAGTTGTTCAGTAATTTCAGGGATACCCAGCAGCTGGGAAGGGGAGATGGATAACGTGAGGCCCGCAGTGATTCTGGCCACAGAAAACACAGCTGAGTTTAAAACAGGCTGGCTGAGTCCTCAGCAAGGSCCAGCTCAGGGAGTTCAGCAGCACTGCCTTGATGAGTTCATTTGAGACGTGTTTAATGGCTTTAATCTGGCTGCAGCCAGGCCGGGCCTTGCAGACGTGTTCAGGTGCGTGGTGATAATAAATCACTTTTTAAACGGCCTGAGAAGGGGAGTTTTGAGGGCAGCTTTGCATCTGTTAATGTTCCAGCTCTCTCCTGAGCATCACTCCATCTCCTTAATGTCCCTCCACCTAAACCAACTCRCTCGTGATGGATGGAAAATAAATCCAGCTCCTTGAAACCCTYCTCTCCCATTAGGCTTTGGATGGCTTGGGGCCGTGCTGGTGGCTGCTGACTGATGACAGGACTTGTCCCCAGCCTGGCTTTTCACCGGGCTGTCACTCACCAAGGACATTCCCACTGGAACCAGTGCCTGTGGGAAGTGCTTTGGGGGGGATGCTCGGCCACATCTGCACTGCAGAGCACAGCTGGAGGGGCAGGCGTGGCCCCCCTGCTCTCCTGCTCATTAATTAGGGAGCACTCATTATTCCAGTTATTAGAAAACCCAGAAACACCGAGCTGGAAATGAAATAAAATAAATCCCTGCTTTAATCAGATTTTCCTGCAGCCACATGGAAAATTCCAACCCCCAAATCTTAGAGGAATTTTAAAAATTTAGGAGAATCCCCCCCAAAGCCTGCTCTGGTTCAGGTGTTTGGTCAGCAGGAGAGTGGCAATTTTTGCCACAAAAAAACCCTCCTGAAATGTTGCAAATTCCTTTAAAATAGAGCCCAGCTGATTTTTACGAGGTATCTTCAAAAGAACCATGAATTTTTAGCAGAATTCTGATGATTCCAGGGTGTTTTTCCACATCATGGCACCTTGAGAATGCATCAGGATGCAGGTGTGGGTGCGTGAGCACAAAAACATCAATATTTATTTAAAATGTTGATATTTTCTGTTCTAAGAAAAAAAAGTGCAAGTCCGTGCCACTTGTCCAAAACGCTGCTTTTTTAGTACTCAGGGATATTTCTCTGGTGGAAAACTTTGCAGAAAACCAAATATTAGGGGAAGGGTTGTGGAATGTGTTTGCCRTGGCAGAGGGAAAAGCAGCAGTGGGAAACTGCTGAGCGGTGCTGTGCATTTTAAAAATGTTTGCAGATTCATGGAAAAGTGGGAATGCAGCAGAAGGAAAGGGAGCTGCTGCTGATGACAACTTTCTTTCCTTTAAAAAAAGCAGCTGCTCGTGGCAGTGATGGGCTAAGAGGAGTTTTGTTCCATAACATCGGAACCAAAGTGGGAAATCTGCTCCAGGTTGGACCAGGATCTTCATCCCCATGTGTTGGATTATCTTTATTATTTATTATTTATTATTTGTTATTTATTTTTTATTTTTATTTTTATTTTTATTTTTATTTATATTTTTATTTTTATTTTTATTTTTATTTATTATATTTATTATTTTTCTGACCCAGAGACGAGGCTCTTGAGAGGTGCTTTAAAAACCCTTGTTCCATTTTCAGTCTCATGCGAAGGGTGAGACAAATGTTACAATCCACATCATCAAAATCAGAAATCAAACCATTTCCTAATTAGAAGTGTTTTTTTGGCCTATCAGCTTTTGCCACACAATGCCAATGCCTTAAAGCCAATCATCTAAAAATGCTCCTCGTGGGTATTTTTTCATTGTTCTGTTTCTCCAAAGTCTCTTTGGTAGAACCCCCCCAAGCCTGCTCCAGTTCAGGTCAGCAGGAGGGTGGCAAATTTTGACAGAGAACTCCTGAAATGYGGCAAATTCCTTTAAAATAGAACACAAAACAGAGCCCAGCTGATTTTTTACAAGGTCTGTTTGCAAGGCCAYSTTTTGAAACTCGTTTCTAGTYCCATTTCTCTCTYRTTTTCWCTCCCATTCCACRGCCTTTCCAAGTCAGCATATTTTATCTCATTTTATCTCAGAGTGTGCCTACAGATGAATGCTGTGTGAGCCTTCTGTCAGGCTCTAGGAATTCTCTATAAATCCATTTCTCACATTTCCCCCTCTCTCTTGAACAGGAAGAACTTCTTGGATGGCCTTATTCTTCATTTTCTGCACCCAGTGAAGCACACAAGGCACCATCACTGACATTGYCACCACAACAATACATTTAAAATAMATTTAAAACTATTTTGCAAAGCTCCTTTAGCCAAGGTGCCAAACTCCATCCTTCAAACAAGYTGTCCAGCCATAATCCACTGCCTGTCTTTATTTGATTTGCCAGATCTCTCAGTTTTTGGGGTTGTTTGTGGCTGGACAAACAACTTCATTTATACAGATGCATCCATATAAACYTTCTGTCAAACTGGAAAAATTCTCTACAAATCCACTTCCCCCAGCCATGGGAATCCAGCACAGTGCWGCTGGGAGCTCTCAGGGATGCAGCTGGGGACAAAGGGACACCCATTTCAGTCAGCTTTTCCACTGCCAGAGCCCTCARATTTTTACTCCATCCCAATCACACCAGCCCCAACCTGATTATTCCCAAACGCTGGCTTCAGAGCATTCCTAAATTCCTGAGGGACCAAGGTGATGTCTCAATTAATAATTAACCAAGTTTTGTKGTTAATTAAATGTTCTCCCACCGGATCCTCTCTGAACCCCCCAACCCCTCAGCCAGCACTGGGGGTGCAGCTTCACCTCGGGTTTAAATCTGATTTAAACTTGAGCTYTGCCACAGCCCCTCCCCTGCCCAGGTGATTTTATCAAGTCCCTTAATCCATCAGGATCTCGGTTTCCCCAACCAGAATCCAGGAGGAAAAGCTTTTCCCTCCATGCCATGAAGTGTTTTGCAAAGAGGCCTCTGTGATGTACTTAGGGATTTCCTCTGTGGAAGCCGAAACACCTCRAATCCTGTCAGAGCCCCTCCAAACGTTCCAGCCCAATAAAGCTCAAATGGGGAATAGCACATTTGTTAAAAAGGCCCGATTTTATGCTGAGAGGATGACATGGCCAAGAGACCATACATCCCTCAAAAAACCAAAAAAAGGAATTAAAAAAACGAGGACAACATTGCCCAGCCAATGTAAACGGGAGCGGCGTGGTCGGGGTTTTTCAGATTTTTAGAGACACTTGGAATGAAAGAGGGAAAAATCCCACAGCCAAGTCCCAGGCACCACACAGCCTGTGTACACTGCAGGAGGAAACYTGGGTTATGAGCAAATATTTTAGTACAAATCAAATGCCTTCCAGGGATCAGCAGCTGGGAAGGCGGGAAGAAATTAATATTGGAAGCTTTAGAACTTCCCAGAACCATTCCCTCCCTCCTTGATTGAGGGGAATTAACTTTTATTTTATTAACTTTTTCATGCCCTTCTCCCATCCAGGGTGCTCTGAAGGGCTTCTCCCCTCCTCCAAAAGGGGCTGCCCTGGGGATATTGCTCTTCTGAGGCTTTAAGTAGCAGCTGGCTGTGATTAAGTGGATTGGGAGGATCAGTGCTTGATTAACTTTGTGCTGCTCCTGCTTTGCTCAGGTTCCTGCAGCAGAATTAATCCCTGGGTTCGGGAGAATGTTGGGCTCTAATGGATACCAGACCCCGGGAGCCCACCCAGTGCCAGAGCCTGGCTTGGGCACGTTCGGGCTTCGTTCCCCTGTCCTGCAAAGGTGAAGCTCCCGTGGGCTCTGAGGTGAGCTTTGCTAGTCTGGGTTTTAGTCTGGGTGTTGGTGAACTCCCAGAGTTTCCACCCAGCTCCGTGTCTTGGTTTGTCGTTCTCTCATGGAATTTTTCAGGGCTGTGGRGAAYCATGGAATGGGYTGGAAAGAC
Organism: Alauda arvensis; assembly: GCA_902810485.1. Lineage (NCBI taxonomy): Eukaryota > Metazoa > Chordata > Aves > Passeriformes > Alaudidae > Alauda > Alauda arvensis. Next base: position 1,101,580 of record CADDXX010000141.1, read on the forward strand.
CTTGAATTGTCTGTAAAGATTATCCTTAAAGATTAAGGGAAGACCCAAAAGATTATATTCTTCTTMTTATTATTAAGAAGGCCATGGGTAGGGACACATTCCRCTTCCAGGGATTCRGGGGAAGCCACATTTCTCTGGGAATTCTGTGCCAGAGCTTCCCCACCCTCACAGGGAACAATTTTTYCCCAAATCCCATCTAAAACTCCCYTCCTTCACCTTAAGGTCATTGCAAGTGTCTGGGTGGGCAAAGTTTTCTTAACCAGAAGTTGTTTCTAGGTAACACCAGCAGAGCTGAGTGCTGTAAGTGATGTTTATTTTGCATATGAAACAAATAAACCCYGGCAAAGATCGTTTTGAAAGGAATCTGCAAACCTTGATCTACCAAGGATCACTTTGGGCTGAAGYTGTTTACTGATCACAGGGATTTCACACAGAAAATCAGRTTTTCTRCACTGRAAGTACAGCAGTKMTTGAATGAAACCCCAAAACCTCAACCACTGTGACTGTAACCTAAGAACCACCAGGCTCTGAGTGTATAAAATATCCTTTTGTAACCCAAATGAGATGGACACACTTTCCTGGAGGGAAATCTCTGAGCACAGCTCCTTCTCCAAGCCCTTGGAAAGCCAGGGATGTCCCTTCAGCAGTGACAGCCATGCAGGGCACCTGATTTTCTGCAAAGGCAGGAGAATTTATCCCTCCTGTGCAAATTGTGACACTGCCTGGCCAAAACCCCCCTCTGAGAGCCCCCACGTGACCAAGCCTAAGCCAGGTTTTATAATTTCCTTTTCCTTTCTCAAACTGAGCCCCAGAACGGGGCAGGGAAAGGGAGATGAGCACAAAGCAAATCAAAATTCTCCTATAAAGGGGCATGATTRAGTAGCTCTAACACTGCTGTCATTTCCCACTGCAGAGAAATCCYACAACAACCCCAGATCAATAACTGAGCTGGGCAAGCTGCTCTCCCAAGGAGCTGCTGGTTCATTGGAGCTGTGATGTAAAAATAGTAAAAATGAAAAAAAAAGAAATAAAAACCAAGAGAGTGCAAATGGAGGCTTGGCTGGGCTTCTGCACTAAACTCTGCCTTGATGGAAATGAATACAGCTCAAGTGAAGTCCACAGGCATCTCCTAATTATATCACAAGGTTTTATTCCACTTAAATTTTCATGAAAGACTTCTGATTTCTTTTTATTATTCTCCAYGGGAGTATAACATGTTGGTTCACCAGGAGAAAGGAAGCCAAAAAAAAAAAAAAAAAAAAAAAAAAAAAAAAAAAAGATGGAACTGTTGATGGCCGTGTTTGTCGGGACAGATCAATTGTGGGGTTTCAACTGGGGATGGAAATTCCCTGCTTGCAATATGGCTAAAAAGAAAGAGCATGGATGATTTAACAATTTACATAACCTGAGAGACTCAGCTGCAAATTGAATGAATGGGGCTCTTTGTTTTCTCTAAACTGGAATAAAAAGAGGGGGAGAACAAAAAAAAAAAAAAAAAAGAGTTCTTATATAATTGTCTCTGTGACTGGCATGATAGGAAGTTTTCTGGCTATTGGTGGAATTAAGACTGGGAATTATGAGAAAACACAAAGCAATCAAGGGGCAGYGGAGCAATTGTACACAGGCACTAATCAGGAGTGACAGAGCCAGGCCTGCCCAGGGCCAGGCCGGGCTTTGCACCATTGTCCTGAGCAGGGCTGGCTGCCCCGGGGGCCACCCGGCCCCTGAGTGACCACAGCCCCTGCAGGACATCCCTGGAGGGCTGCCGGAGATGCTGGGCTGTGGTTTGARCTGGGACTGTCCCAGTTTGGGGCTCCCTGGGCTGCTGGGATGTGTCCCATGGCACTGGGGGGGCGTTGGGGTCCCTCCCCACCCAAAGCACTCCAGGATTCCCAGGGSTGCTGTGAATTCTCCCTCAGGGCTCAGGGCACAGATCCCTTCCCTGAGGCAGCCCAGGGGTTGGATTGTTTGTCCAGGGGAAGCAACMCCAGCTCAATTATTGCATTTCTGCTGAGGCCTTTTTGGGGCTACCTAAAACCAGAGGCCAGACAAAATCAAGGGAATAAAAAGCAGCTCTATTTATTGAAGGCCTGCAGGTACATTTAGGGCAGATGGAGCCCACCCAAAATGGACAAAGGGTTCTCACACTTTTAGAACTTTGCTCCATTTGCATATTGGGGGTAAATCTGCCAATTACAGCTGCAGCTAATGAAGTCATTTACCCCAAGTTTGCTGCCCCCAGCTCACTTTTGTTCCCATCTCTCAGGGCCTGAGGCAGTGAGGGGTCCTTGATCCCCAGGCCTGGAGAGGAATTGCTGTGTGTGACCCCAATGGGGAAGCAGCAGCTCACACTGAGTGTGGAGTTCACAGTTACACACTAAAGAGCTGCAGCGTTACAGAGAGATCAAAATATAAAAGCTGAAATCCTACAGCATCACCACCATGTCCCCTCTGGCCTGGCCAACACCTCCAACACCAGAAATAATTTATCCCTTTTCCATGTGGGCATCTGCTCCTCTGTTAAATGTGGATCCCTCCAAAAATCCAGGGAAATGCTGAGCTGTTCCAGAAGGCAGAGTCACCCCTGGCCCCAAACCCTGCCCCTGTGAGGGTCCCACGGGGCTCGCCCTGCTGCAGCAGGAAGCGCTCGTTTTAAAGGCCTGGTAATGCAGCATCTGCAGCAGGCTGGGAATGGGAATGGGAATGGGAATGGGAATGGGAATGGGAATGGGAATGGGAATGGGGATGGGGATGGGAATGGGAATGGGAATGGGGATGGGAATGGGGATGGGAATGGGGATGGGGATGGGAATGGGAATGGGAATGGGAATGGGAATGGGAATGGGAATGGGGATGAGGATGGGGATGGGAATGGGAATGGAGAGGGAATAGGAATGGGAATGGGAATGGGAATGGGAATGGAGAGTGTAGAGAATGTCTTTGGGAATGGGAATGGGAATAGGAATAGGAATAGGAATAGGAATAGGAATAGGAATAGGAATAGGAATAGGAATAGGAATGGGGATGGGGATGGGGATGGGGAGGTAAACACCTCTGTCAAACATCTGGCAGCAGGGCTGCAGGCAGATGGGGCGTATCTCCTCCCTGAACGGGTGCAGGAGGGAAAAACAAACTTCACCTCCATGAGGGGAACCAGCAGATCAAAACAAATTAACCTTTTCCATTTTTAATTATTTGTGTGTGTGTGTGTTGTATATTTGAAGCCRATGTCTGTTTGAATGTCCTGCTTTAAAGCTTTGGGTTAGAAATTCCTCAGTTTGCCCCCTCCCCTTGGAGCAGAACCAGCTCAAGTCAACAATTTCTCCCTCATCAATCATGGCCAGGATTCTTTTTCCTTCTTTTTCCTTCTTTTCCCTTCTTTTTCCTCCTTTTTCCTCCTTTTTCCTTCTTTTTCCTTCTTTTCCCTTCTTTTTCCTTCTTTTCCCTCCTTTTTCCTTCCTTTTCCTTCCTTTTCCTTCTTTTCCCTTCCTTGTCCTTCTTTTTCCTGCCCCAATCCTTGCAGCCACAGTGGAGATCACATTTTATTTCCACACCAGGCATAAAAATTATCAAACTGTGGCCTCTAATGTGCTTGTAAATTATTTTCTTTTTTTTTTCCCAAATAAATCTCCATTATTCAATTAGAAAAATCTCTTAATTAAAGGCTCTGTCATAATGAGCCTGGGTGGGCATCACTTATGTCAGAGCAGATGCTGACCATAAAACCCTCATCAGGAGGATGATGGGAGCTCAGCTTCCTCATTAATCTCCAGAGATTTCACACAGAAAATCAGATTTTCTAAGCTGAAAGCACAACAGTGATTGAATGAAACCCCAAAGCTTCAACCACTGAAATTGTGACATAAGAAACACCAGGCTCTGAGTTTATAAAATGTAAAAAAGAAATAAAACCTTCCATATCCAGCATTAAACCTACATAGATCCATGAATTCTGGTCAAGCTTATCTCTTATTCTCCAAATAAGATGTAGCAGCAGTGGTTTCGTAYCCACAGTGTGCTCCCAAAAATAATCAAGTATTTCGAGGGCTTCTTTCAGGGTACATTTTTTTCTCATAAAAAAAAATAAATGGCAATATCTGAACCACATTTGGGTRTTTTATTTGCCCTTGGGCCTGCCAACCCAAACAATGATTTGTGTCTTTATAGGAAGGCACTTCACCATTTTCAAATAAATATTTAAATGCTCCTTCACAGGAAAAAATATTCCTGTGGTTAGGTGAGATGTGCTGGAAAAATCAAGGCTGGTCCTCAAAGGCCTCGTGTTGTTACACTTTCCTGTCCTTAATTTGCTTAATCCTTCCTCAAACCCCAAAAATTCAGATCAGAGCAAATGAAAAAGTGTTTTAAAAGGAGCTTTGATACCCACAGCAGATTTCCTAATGAGTTTTATTTTAGCAATTTGCTGCAGAAAGAGACGGGGATGAAATGAGGGCTTTAATCTTTCTAATTCATCTGTTTTCCTGGTGATGGTGCTACAAAAAATTCAGTGTCTGCCAGGCAAAGCCTCTCCATCAACACTGGGAGGAGCAGATTTGAAAGGGACAAAGTTCTGGGGTTTTTTTGTGGGTTTGTAATCAAAGAGGTGCCACTTAAATATTAAATTTCCATTTTTTTCCTCTAAAAGAACAGTGGGGAATGATGAAAGGGAGGATGATGAACACCCTGACACAAATCTGTGCTGTCACGCGGAACATCAGCACCTTCTATTTGAGTGACTCTCAGAAAAAGGCTGAGTAGGGAAAAAATAAAAGCAGAAAAGGGTGTGTGTTTGCACCCCATCAGCTGTTTGGTGGGGAGAGAAGTGAATCCTGCCTTTCTGCCTGCCARAAACAAAACAAAAAAGAGCTTAAATGGGAAAAATCCTCTAAAATTTCCCATTTCCAGGAGGTTTTTCAAGTCCTGTCAGACCTGCTCCTGCTGTAAACTGGTAGAGAGCTCATCAGCCACAGAGCCACAGTGGGGTCAGGTTCAGGCTGGTGTCCCAGCCAGAAAATCCCTCTGGAGCCATGGAAAAACTGGGATCAGGGTCATGCAGGGCTGCAGGAAAACCTCCCTTTTCCAGGCAGCACCTTTTGCTCTTGGTGCTGGAAGCTCCCAGCACTTGAAGCTCCCCCCTACTCTCCTGACAAGCTCCTTGTACTTCCCAAATCCTGGTAACCCCTGAAATCCCCGTCCTGATTCTCCTGATCTCCAAATCCTGACAACCCCTAAATTCCCATCCTGATACCCCTGATACATCCTGATAATCCCTGAAATTCCCATCCTGATTCTCCTGATCTCTACATCCTGATGTCTCCTGAAATTCCCATCCTGATCTCCAAATCCTGATAACCCCTAAATTCCCATCCTGATTTCCCTGTTCTCCAAAAACTGGTAACCCCTGAAATTCCCATCCTGATTTCCCTGATCTCCAAATATTGGGTAACTCCTGAATTCCCATCCTGATACCTCTTACCTTCAAATCCTGGTATCTTCTGAAATTCCCCCCCTGATATCCCTGATACATCTTGATAACACCTGAAATTCCCATCCTGATTTCCCTGTTCTCCAAATCCCTATAACCCCTAAATTCCAATCCTGATACCCCTGATCTCCAAATCCTCGTATCTCCTGAAATTCCCATCCCTCTACCCCTGATCTCCAAATCCCCATAACCCCTGAAATTTCCATCCTGGTATCTCCAAATCCTGGTATCTCCTGTAATTCCCATTCTGATACCCCTTATCTGCAAATCTTGATAACCCCTGAGATTCCCATCCTCATTCCCCTTATTTCCAAATCCTGGTATCTCCTGAAATTCCCATCCTGATACCCTTGATCTCCACATCCTGATAACCCCTAAATTTCCATCCTCTTTCTCCTTATCTCCAAATCCTGATATCTTCTGAAATTGGCATCCTGATCTCCAAATCCTGATAACCCCTGAAATTTCCACCTTGATTCTCCTGATCTCCAAATCTTGATAAGCCCTAAATACCCATTCTGATACCCCTTATCTGCAAATCCTGGTAACCCCTGAGATTCCCATCCTGATTTCCCTGATCTSCAAATCCCCATAACCCCTAAATTCCAATCCTTATACCCCTGATCTCCGAATCCTGGTAACCCCTAAATTCCCATACTGATACCCCTGATCTCCAAATCCCCATAACCCCTGAAATTTCCATCCTGATTTCCCTTATCTCCAAATCCTGGTATCTCCTGAAATTCCCATTCTGATACCCCTTATCTGCAAATCTTGATAACCCCTGAAATTCCCATCCTCATTCCCCTTATCTCCAAATCCTGATAATCCCTGAACTTCCCATCCTGATACCTCTCTCTTTTTTTTTGGCTCTTTTCCAGCAGCCCAAGATCAGCTTTCAGAGCTGCACCCCCTGCAAGAAACAACCCAAATTTTCTTTGGGATGACAAAAATCCCCCTTTTCCCCCCTCGGGCACTGAGGCAAGTGTGAGGTAGCAAATCCCACATGACTCCATTTCCACAGCAGATCCCTTTGGCCCACCTTTAATACCATTTCCCCCCTCCCAATGAATTAAATATCCGTTCTTTTTACCACCCAGTTTATTTGATCATCCAGGAAGATAAATGGCTTCTGCTGAAATATTAAACAAAGGGAAAATKAAAGTACTGGGAAGGGTAAACAATACAGTAAAGCACAATTTCCTTTCTGCTACGTGGAGAAAATAAGTCTCTTTTTCTTGCTAAATAGCAGYACACAGGCTCCAGTTCTGGCCCTGGGCACACAAGGAGCTTTTCTCCCCAAAATCAGTAGGATTTGTACCTGTCTGGGTGAATTTTTAATKGAATGGGAGCAAAAGGAAAAGGTTTCTGGATAAGATCCACCCCAAAAATAAARTTTATCATGAAGTTCAGCACGGGGAGTTTTGAATATCACAGCTTTGGTTCTGTTTCTTGCTTGTTTGAACCAAAGATACAATGGAAAATGTTATTTTAGTTGGGTTTTGGGCCCGGGACAGCACCAAGAATTGGCTCATCCCCTTGGACCAGCAGATSCACCCCCAGGGATGGATCCTGGGATGAGCTGGAAGGACTCAGCTGGAAGGTGAGGAGCAGCAGCTCATTTTCTGAGAGCTGACTGAGGTCAGATTCCTCCCAAATGATCCCAGAGAGAAGCAATTCCCTTCCTGGGCCACTTCTCCCTGCAAGRGGTGTCACATTCCAGCAGGGACATCAGCTCCAGCCCCGGCCAGGATGAAAATTCCCAGGTRAAAATAAGAATTAACACCCAGGACTGACAAATCCCCTCGGCCAGAATTTCTCCTGACTGCTGGGTGCTCTTTCATTTCAGCTGCTCTTYAATTGACAATTTCAAAAAGAATTCTTGCAGTATTCCAGGAGCTCAGTGCCTCAGAGCTCTGCAATAATTTAGTCTGACAGATGATGGATGGGAAGGGAGGACTCATTTCTTATGGACTCGCCTCAATTCCATAGGAAATACCTGAGCATCACAGGAATTTTTCTCATTTTTGCACGGTTCCAGCCCAGGTTTTGAGTTTAGGCTGAGTAATCACTGAACAGTTCTGATGGGAACCTGACAAATCAGCAGATCAGGATTTGGCCCATGGATATTGATTCTCCTCAGAGTTTTACTGTGATTTACTTTTATTTCATTTTTCAGCAAAGCCACCTACGGATCAAAAAAATTCTGCTCAGAGTGGCCGAGGCTTTTCTCAGTTTGTTATTGCTGGATTATTCCTGGGGATTGTCAGGCAGACCAAGCACGATGTGGGGTGGAAATGGGAATGGGAAGGGCTGGGAGAGGAGCAGCAGGAGARTTTGGGAGCTCCAGCAGAGCAACAAAACCCCGGGGGCTGCAGCAGGCGAGGCTGAAATCTCTCTTTGGGAGATTAACCCAAAGCTGGGGGTTCTCCAGGGCTGCCCTGGCCGTGACCCCCATCCCACCCAGAGCATCCCAGGCTGCAGGAATTCGGATTCCAGGCTCACTGAGGCCTGACCTGCCCCTGACAGAGATGGATGCCCAGCCCTGCTAATGGGCTGTGGCAGCTCCAGGCTGGGATCTGCACCTCCAGCACCAACCTGGGATGAGCCAGCTCCTTCTCTCTGGGAATCCTGGAGCACCCAGCRCCCTCCTGAGCTCCCTGGTGTCCTCTCCAGGACTCAACCCCACAGTGAACCACCAGGGAGGTTTGCACATGCTGATCTCCAGCTCTATGGGCTCTAAGGAAGAATCTGCAGCTCATTCTATGGTGTGTTTGTGTACAGATAAAAATGCAGAGCTAATCAGTGCAGACACGGCTTTATTTAGGATGAAGGTGAGGGTTGGTGGGRAGGAGCTGGTGCTGGTGTGGTTTGGTCAGAATTTATTCACCAGAATTAGCAGTAAGTGGCTCCCAGCATCTCCAATCTCTGCAGTTTTCAGAGAGATTTCAGGCACATCCTGAACAAGTCCTCAATAAGAAGCCCCAGCTCGCTCACAGCCTTTGTGGGAGCATTTCCTTTCCTTGTGCTCCCCTCTCACTCCCAGCCCTCAGAGCCTTCACCTTTCTGACAAGGAGGGAGCATTGCCCCAGGCCTGGCTGATTCCCACAGATTTCCAGCTTAGGGAGGTCCCAACTCTCCTTCCCTGAGAGCTCCCCTCCCTCCTTGGGTTGAAGTGGTTTGTGAGCAGCCCCTGAGCCTTTGGGGAGTGCTGCAAATCCAGGAACGTGCCCAGCTCCCGGAGGAGCCTTCCCCCTCTCCTTGGGGTGCTGGAAATGGGCAGGACTGGTCCAGCCTGACCTCCCCAGTTTGGGGAACACTCAGGAACCACCTCCTGTGGCCCAGGGCTGAGGCACCACCCCAGGAAGTGCTGGGGGTCACATCCCAGGGTCACCTTTAGAGCTGCACGTGAGTAAGAAAGAGATACACCAAAAAATGGTATCAAAATAATCAAAAAATGGAACAAAAATAATCAAAAAATGAAATATAAATCATCAAAAAAAATCAAAGTAATCAAAAAATGAAATAAAAATAATCAAAAATGAAATCAAAATAATAAAAAAATGAAATCAAAGTCCTCAAAAGATGAAATCAAAATCATCAAAAAATGAAATCTAAATAATCAAAAAAAGAAATCAAAATCATCAAAAAAAGAAATCAAAGTCATCCAAAAAATGGAATCTAAATCATCAAAAAATAACATCAAAATCATGCAAGAATGAAATGAAACTCCTGAAAGCAAACATTTTCCTGGACAATCAGCAGCAGTGTTGGGCACCCTCCTYCAGGATTGCTGCGTGTGACTGCAGCCCCTGCAGGACTCAGGGCTCATTTAACGAGGCATGAATTTAAATACATTAAGAGCTCAACAAAACAGGGAGAGAATCRGAGGGGTGAAAAGTCAGTGCCCCTCCTTGTCCTGCTGTCTTCTTTTTGTTGGCTGCTGGGCTGGGAGACACGAAACCAAACGGGGCAACACAACCTGTCTGAGTTTTATTCAAATCAGCCAATTAAAACATCAAGCTGAAATGTCAACGAACATGTTCTGGCCACTCAGGAATTAAAGCAGGAAAGCATCTGTCTGTCCTCACCACAAAGCAGGGAAGAGTTTTAATTCCACTTTCTGCAAAAGCTGTGACAGGAGATTGCAGCCATGAAAAACAGCCTGCCCGCCTGGCTGTCAGCAGCTGCTGCTTGGACACTGCCTTAGAGCCAGCTCAACACCTTCTTTTTGCTTTTTTATTCACGGGAACTCTTTACCAGGCAGCGTTCTGCTAATCCAGAGTTATGAATTCAGAATTCAGGTGCATTCAGGGGTGCACCATCCACCTCTGACACTGCCACAGCTTCTCCAGCTCATTCCCACCTCTCTCTGCTGCCCAAATTCTGATTGCACCGGGTCCTTTTAGTCACAGGTTTAAGTCTCTCCAGCTTTGCATTGTCTCCAGTATAAAATCCAGAGGATTTAAGGCTGAATTTAGGGATCTCCTCACTGTGGCAGGATACTGGGGTGAGCAGGCATCGTTCCATCACCCCCACAGCTCCTGGAGTTCCCTCTYTGTGGCACTCAGGGCTCTGCTCAGSAGKRGGATGAGCTCAGGGRTCTTTTCCAGCCTAAAYAYTYCCATGGGAGGARCCTGAGYTTGATAATCCCAAAGATTTCAAGGAATCAATGCCTACTCCAGGCCACCCTTGGCTACAGACAGRAATTATGAAATGGAAAATAAGATTTTGTCAGGGTTGATCTGTTTCCATAAAAGTGATGAGATCTCATCAAGCGCTCTTGTTAAAAGTGGAATGATGCCGTGTGGGGTTGGTGTGGTCTGCACCCACTGGTGTGGTAACCAGATTTTAGGATGGGAGTTAGAGAAGAACGTCAGGTAAAGAGATCCATTAGGCCCTTTTTAAAATTCTCTTCCACAGAATCTCTGAGAAGACTTGGAGAATCCAAGACTTGGAGAATTCCACAGAATCTTGGRGAAGACTTCCAAGACCCTCGAGTCYATTTGAAGTGCATCAGATAAATGAATGTTCTTTTCCAGACAAATCAAATCCAAGTGTTCCAATCTCTCAAGTTAATTCAGAGGGCTCTGTTAGGAGTGTGTGCTATGGATACACACACAGATGGAACCCTGGTATCCAACATTTCCCAAAAAAAATGGGAGAAAATGGGTCTAAAACCCCCCAAACAAAAACCTCCGCAGGATCCTCATATTCCCTGTTTGCAGGATGGCTCCTCAGGAAATCCTGTGCACAGCTGCTGCTGTCTCTGTAAGGAATGTTCTCCTCTCCAGGCCAGCCCAGGGATCACAGGAAATATCTTGGAGCTGCTCCTGGGATGCTGGATTTGACACTTAGGTGAAGGCTTCCTGAGAAAAAGGGGGACTTTAAATTTTATCCCTGAATTTTACTCAATTCTTATTTCTTACAGAAATGAAGGCTCAGCTGGGAGCACTGGGACCCCTGGTCTTCAAAAATGGGATTTTTGCACTGGGGGTGGAATCCTGGCTGAGGAGCTCCCACAGGATGAGAGGAGAGGAGAAAATGGGTTTGGATCCAATGGAGAAAAGAGGAGAAAATGGCTTTGGATCCATGGGGAAAAGAGGAAAACACGGGTTTGGATCTATGGAGAAAAGAGGAAAACATTGGTTTGGATCCACGGAGAAAAGAGGAAAACATGGCTTTGGATCCATGGGGAGAGCTCCCACCAGCCCAGGCTGCTCAGAGGTTGTAGTGAGTTTAAAAATGATGGAAAGGGAACAAACTGGAACCACATCCCCATGGAGGAGGTGGGGTTTCTCCATGGCATTTCTTCCAAGCTTCAGTGGTTTATTTATTATCCCAAAGAATCACAGAATTCCCTGAGTTGGAAAAGGACCTTTGAAAAGACTCTGAATGCTCAATGTCCAGCAGGGATGGTTCAAGTTTTTATTGGAATTTTTGGAAATAACAGCAAATTCATGGCAGTGAAACACAACAGAATCTCTGAGTTTACAGAGCCAAACCCCCAAGGTTGGAGACAAGGACAAAAGGTAAAAAAGCAGGAATTTCCAGGAAAAACTCAGAAATTCCCAGCTGGAAGAACCTCCTGAAAATTGGGTGAAAAGTTGTGTTTTTCCCAGGAGAGGTCACTGGAATGATGGGATTCTGCTCATCTGCTTTGGGGTGGGAGAGAGGAGTTGGGACACCTCATTCCACAYCATTTGGGGCTGATGTGGGGACAAACAGGACCCTGCTGTCCCATCCCAGGCAGATCCTACAGCATGATTCCTTCCTCTGGTTAAGGGAACAATTCCCGATTCTGATCTCTGATGAGCCCAAACTGGGGTCATTCCATCATCTCAGAGAGGGCCCCAAATCAGCYCCATCCCTTTCTGCCAGAGGCTCCAAAAGGGTTTGAAATATTATGGGATATTTCAGTGTCCTTAAATTTATAGGACCATGCTCTGCTGACTTCAGAGCTGCACTAAATTTTCCCTGTTCAAATCCTGCCCCAGAAAAGATGAAACTCCCTGAGATGGGCTCCACACCAATCATTTTATCTGCCATAAATTAGCCAGGTCAGCTTTAGATTATCTGCAGCAATTCCATTTTCTTCCTTGTGAAGAAAAAAAAAAAAAATCCGGGAAGGGACAAGGAATTCCAGTGTGCAAATATCCCAGAGAACAGATTASTTATTGTTCCAAAATATCCTCTTTAATGGCATTACCAGAAAATCAGCCTTTTACTAGAAAGATGGGCTGATTTTCCTGCCCAGGCTGGCAGCTGGGAGGTGTCCTGGACAGGGAACTCGGGAATAAATCCATGGATATTAAACATGAAACTCCTCCATGAATAAGGAGGGAGGAGATCCCAGTTCTGCTGTTGAGATGCTCTCTAATCTCTTCTTATTTTATGAGCTCCCACTGCAGCCTCCTCTGGCTGCTGGAGGTTTCCTACAGGACTGGACTGGGCTGGAAATTTTCATCCAGSGAAGTTTTCCACCTGGGAATTCCCTTCCATGTTCACCAGGGTGGGTCAGGGGCTCTCCTTGCTCTGTCAAACCATTCCTGGCCAGTTTTGTTCTGCCATCATCTCTGGGAATGTGGAGCTGGCAGTGAGAGAGGTTAAACCTGGACAAAACCAGAATTTTGCTCTTTTCACAGCTGGACTTTTCCATAAAACCAAAAGAAATCTTTCTGGCACACTTGGGTTCACAAATAACCATCACATTTGCATTTTTCAGCTGAAACCAAGATTAAAAACAAGCTCTGAGCTCCTGAGCCTCTTCTGGAGGGAATTGTTTGTGTTCACACCCTGTTGCAGATTCAGTCCATCCCCAGCTCTGGTTTTACAGTAGGATCCCAAATCCTGCTGATGTTTTCAGGGTGCTGCTCCAACAGAAGCAATGAGCAAAGTGATGATCACAGAGGAATTTTATTTTTAGGGAATTGGGACCACAACTTCCTGAAAACTACCAGACCAGATAATGTCTTTTTCCCTTCTCCCTCTTTTATGGCAGGCACTTGTTCTAAAAAAAAAAAAGTAAGTTCCCCCACTTTCTTTGTAATGGACTTTTAAAATCCATCATTTCATGCAGCTCTGGCAAATCAGCTCCTGTGCTATTTCCTTCCCTTCCTTCCTTTCCCTCTCCTCTCCTTTCTCCAACCCAGCCCTGCATTTTAAATCAGCCACGAGAAATAAAGAGAAAGGAGCTTGAAGGAGCTGAAATCTCCTCATCGTGACAGGGCCCTGTTTTTTTTTTGTGTTTGAGCTTAAATGAGGCTTTAGAAAATGATACGGTCCCCCCTCGGTGGATGTGCTCTGGTCAGAGCCCATTAGGCAGGGCAGGAGGAKCCCTCAGGGACAGCTGAGAGCAGACTCCAAACCCCAGAGGATGCAGATCACTGTTTACCTTCCTGCAAGGAGAATTAATAAATGTCTCCATCTTCCAGCAGCAGCCCTCAAGCACTGCACAKAAAGGAAGCAGAATGAGTGGGGGGGGGAAGAAAAAAAAAAAAAAGGAATGGGATGTGTGTTTTTCCCCTCTTTCCTTTGGTGCACATTCGTGTTTTCAGGCAGTATTTGCACATTATTCTTTGCTTGCTCCCTGGAGGATTTCCTGCCCTGACTTGAAGGCAATTCATCTGTCCTGAGCAGGTACCTGAAGATAATGAAGAGGCCATAATTTAGTGATCTTGGCCATCTTGTCCTTGGAAGATTAATTTTGTTGGCCTTTAAGTGTCAAGGTTGGTTAAACCAAGGCAGCAGCAGGAGAAGGGCCCAGGCAGAGGGACAGACAGAGCCCTGGGCTGGGGAACCTCCCAAAAGGAATGGATCCTGGAGTCACTGCCCTATCTGCACCAWGGATTAAGGATTATTAAAACAGAAGCCCTCCCTGCTTCATCCAGTTCAGAGCTTGGAGTTGCTCCTTTCATTTTCTTTCCCTGTTTTTCCACAGAAAATCCTGTCCCTGAGCCTGTCCTGCAGTTCCCCATCTCTCCTCTGCCCTGGGAATGCTTTGCTGAGGCTGCAGGCTTTGTTGGCTTTCTCCAGCACAGAGGGATGGCTTGGATGGGCTTTGGSAATGTTGCTTCCCACAAGCAGAGGTTGATCTCGAGGAGTGAAGGAGTTTTGTGCTCACAAAATCATGGAATCATGGAATGTTTGGGATGGAAGGGGCCTTAAACCCACCCAGTTCCCACCCAGCCCTTCCCCTGTCCCAGGCTGCTCCAGGCCCCATCCAGCCTGGCTTTGGGCACTTCCAGGGATAGGGCACAGCTTGGAGCTGGGTTTAATTCCTGTGCAAACCCYGGGCCAGCTGCTCCTGTGGTGCCACACCAGCTCCTGGCCCGGCAGATCAATGATGCAAACCAGAAAATCTGTTTGTTTTCCTGGAACTGGCTGGAAAATCAGCCCCAGCAGGAGCCGAGGGCCCTTTATCCCTGTGAGCAGGGGCTGGACAAGGGCAGGAGCGTGGAGGGGCTGAATTCATGGGGGAGGAACCCAACCTGGAGTCTGCCACTGCTTCCCTCCCTGCTGTCCCTTCCCAAAGCTGGATTCACCCCTGGCTCCCAGGGACCACGAAACARCAGGAACTGAGCCTCTGCCCATCAGCCCKCGATGAGAAAGGGGCTCTGCCCCAGCCAGATGTGCCTGCCAGAGGTTTATGGTCTCCAGCATCCTYTCCTCGGTGCCTGATACGGCTCCRAGGCCCCTGAGACAGTTCCCAGACAATCCCAAGGGATTTCCCTTGTCCCCCATGGGGTTTTCCTTTTCCTTCGGGAAGTGAAGACAAGGCTCCAGCTTAACCTCGTTTTATTGTCACCAGGTCCTCCATCACAATYTGTGTGTGTGGGGTGGAAACCTGGGAGCAGGGATTGGTTATGTTCAGGTCCCAATTGGAAATACCCAGGTGTAAACCTGGGAGTAGGGAGTGGTCATATTCCAGCTTTAAACTGGAAATGTCCTGGAGTAAACCTGGGAGTAGGGACTGGTTATGTTCAAGTCCCAGCTGGAAATACTCTGGAGTAAACCTGGTGTAAAGCTAGGAATAGAGATTGGTTCTGTTCAGGATCCCAATGGGAAATATCCTGGAAATATCCTGGAGGAAAACTGGGAACAGGGACAGGTTATGTTCAGACCCCAGCTGAAAATATCCTGGAGTAAACCTGGAGTAAACCTGGGAATAGGAACCGGTTGTATTCCAGCTCCAAACTGGAAATATCCCAGAGTAAACCTGGTGTAAACCTGGGAGTAGGGATTGGTTCTGTTCAGCATCCTAACTGGAAATATCCTGGAGTAAAATTAGGAATAGGGACTGGTTATGTTCAGGTCCCAGGTGGAAATACCCTGGAGTAAACGTGGTGTAAAGTTGGGTACAGGGATTGGTTATATTCAGGATCCCAACTGGAAATGTCCTGGAGTAAACCTGGTGTAAACCTGGGAGTAGGGAGTGGTTCTGTTCAGGATCCTAACTGAAATATCCTGGAAATATTCTGGAGTAAAATTGGAAATAGGGACAGGTTATGTTCAGACACCAGCTGAAAATATCCTGGAGTAAACCTGGAGTAAACCTGGGAGTAGGGACTGGTTATATTCCACCTCCAGACTAGAATTTCCTGGAGTAAACCTGGATTAAACCTGGGAACAGGTTCCCAACTGGAAATACCATAGAGTAAACCTGGGAGTAGGGACTGGGTATATTCCAGCTCCAAACTGGAAATTTCCTGGAGTAAACCTGGGAATAGGGAGTGGTTATGTTGAGACCCCAAGTGGAAATATCCTGATTTTAGCAATGCCTCCCTCACCCCCTGTATTTTTTCAATCCCAAGTTCATCATTCTGAAGAACAGAAAGTGAAAAAAGTGAGAACACATGAAAAAAGTCAAATCATCCCCTTTTCCCCACTTGTCACTCTTTCATAGATGGAGAAAACATTCAATCTGATGCTGTCTGGAAAAAAAACAAAACAGGGATGGGAATTATTTTTACCACAATTTTGCTCGTTTTTTGCCTTTTTGTGCATAGWAAAGAATGAGCAGAGGGGAGAGGAGGAGGGAAGAGCCAGCAACGAGGGAAACAAGGTGATGAAAAATTGAAGTGCTTCAAACGAAGCAGGGAAATCTCATTTGAATATTTTTAAACAAATAAAGTCCCATCTCTGCACTGAGATCGTTGCCCAGGCCGATGTTTCAAAATGAAACACAGGTTTTCATTTCAAGGCTCTATTTCATATCCACGCACACAAAATCAAACTGGGTTTTGAAATGAAAACACCACAGGGAAAATAACACTTTCTATTGAATTTTTTTTTATTTTTATTTTTTTGCCTCCGTCTCCCCCAATAAATAAATAATTTGGTTTTCCAGGAAACTGTAAAAGTGAGAACAGAGGGTGGAACGTAACGGAACAAAGGGGGGTTTGCCATTTGGAGCACCAGGGTTTGCTGAAATATCTGGGAGCTCCCAGGGATTATTTCTGGCATTTTCGTTCATCTGCAGAGGGAGGGGCTGCTCCCCAACATCTGGGGGTCATTTCCCTGCTGTAAATAAAATATTTGCCATTATTCAGGGGTTTAGCAGGGCCTCAGCTCSTGGAGTTCCTGCTGGAGTGGCTCAGCTCCCATCTCTGAACTTCTCCTCCAGGGGATGTTTTTGGGGATTTTGTTCCGGCAGCAGAGCAGCCCAAGGGTGATGTTCCTCTGTTAACAAATGGGAAATTCCCCCTTAACCCAGGAGCTCCTTGGGATGGGAAAGAAATGGTGTTTTAGCTATGGCAAGTCAGGAGAATGGGCAGAATTAGCTCTGGAAAGCTCAGGAGATGATGGCTGAAGGTGGCAGCTCAGGAGAAGGAGGGTGAAATGATATTTTAGGTCTGGAAAACCTCGGGAGAATGGGGATAAAATGAGGTTTTAACTCTGAATTCTCAGCAGAAGAGGGATGAAATGATGTTTTAGCTCTGGAAAACCTCGGGAGAATGGGGATGAAATGGTATTTCAGCTCTGAATTCTCTGGAGAACAGGGATGAAATGATGTTTTAGCTCTGGCAGGTCAGGAGAAGGTGGATGAAAGGGTACTTCAGCCTGGAAAGCTCGGGAGAAGAGGGATGAAATGATGTGTCAGCTGTGGCAGCTTCGGAGAAGAGGGATGAAATGATATTTTAGCTCTGGAAAGCTCAGGAGAATGGGGATGAAATTATGTTTTAGCTCTGGAAATCTCAGAAGAGGGATGAAATGCTGGGTGGAATGATATTTTACCTCTTGAAATCTCAGGAGAAGATGGCTGAAATGATGTGTTACTATGGCAGGTTAGGAGAATGTGGATGAAATGACGTTTTAGCTCTGGAAATCTCAGGAGAATGGGGCTGAAATGGTGTTTTAGGCATGGCAAGTCAGGAGAATGTGGGTGAAATGCTGGGGGTAATGGTGTTTTAGCTATGGCAAGTCAGGAAAATGGGGATGAAATTATATTTTAGCTCTAGAATTCTCAGGAGAATGGGGCTGAAATAATGTGTTAGCTATGGCAGGTCAGGAGAATGTGGATGAAATGCTGTTTTAGCTCTGGAAAGCTCAGCAGAAGGTGGGTGAAATGATGTTTCAGCTCTGGCAGGCTCAGTATAATCCCACCTCCCAGCCCAGCTCTATCCCGATTTTCCCTGACCCAAGAGCTTCACCAGCCTGGCACTCTGCAGAGCTGTCAGCCCTTTGGCCATGGAAACTGCTCCTCACTTTCAGTTTTGTTTCTTGAACCCGCCCAAGTGTCCTTTACCTCAGTTTGGGGACTGGAACTGGCTGATCCTCCCAACCCAAACCATCCCTGACTCTGCTCTGTGCCATCCCTCAGGGAAAAGTGCAGAGCAATTTGGGTTTTCAGGGCTTTTCCATGAGTCCTCCTGTAAGAATACGACACGGGAACTTCTCGGGGTCCAGCTGGCTCTTTGGACATGGAGTTT
>CADDXX010000141.1:1127847-1144123 GCA_902810485.1 Alauda arvensis
GAGCCCATGGAGCTTTCCAGGACTTTGGAGGTGGAGGAGAAGAGATAAAAGCCCTCAGTGTGATTTGCACTTTCCCTGTGTTATAAATCCTTGTGGCAGCTGGTTTTTCTCTGAAGGCATTTTTTTAAATCGAAGTTCACTTTCTGGTTGTTGTTTGCTAATTGCYGCTGGTATTTAATTGTGGCAAGGCTGAAACGACACCAATCCACATCACGCAGAGCCCCTTTCCAAAATTCTCCTCCAAACATTCCTCGTGGTCCTGGACAAACACAGGCAGCGCTCACTTGGCCCCAGAGCCACACTGCAAATATTTTCACAGAAGCGAGGATGAGCAAAATCATCCCGGGGCCAACTCAATTCATTRCACAGCCTTCCACCCATGTTTAATCTGGAGACACCCAGCTGTTTTCCTGAACTCCCTTCCCAACCCCGAGTGAAATCAGGACCAAGCCTACTTGGACCATCATGGATTGAAGAAAAATATGCCATAAATTAGTTTKTAGGTGATTTTTCTTACCTGCTCCTGAGAGAAAAGTGCTGTTTTCTGCACGTTCAGGTGCTCCTCAGGGCTGTGGGTGAGGGAGAAYAAACAGAAATCGGTGTTTTTAGGAATGCAGCTCCTGCTTTGGGAGATGGAGCTTYGAGTTTCTTCTTTTCACAGATGATACCCCTGTCCCCTTTCAAATAACACACGTTTCCTTAACAATTGCATTGTTATTCACAGTGATGAGATGTGTGAGTAGCAGAGGATGGGGAATCCAAACATGTTTAGGGGAGGTCACAGCAGCAAAATTCAGCCTGAGGAGAAGAGAAGGGTTTGGGGTGATYCAGTTGTGGCCTTCCAGGGCCTGWAGGGAGCCAGAAASAWAGAWGGGAAGAGATTTTATAAGATTTTGTAAGGTTTTATAAGATTTTATATGATTTTATAAGATTTATAAGTTTTTATGAGGCCATGCAGTGCCAGGATGAGGGGAATGGCTTCACACTGACACAGACCAGCCCTGGATGGGATTTGGGAATAAATCCTCCCCTGCGAGGCTGGTGGGGCCCTGGCATGCAGAGCCTGGGGATGAATCCCAGCGTTCCAGGAGATTCTCCACAGCCTCTGGACAGGTACATCATGGACCCAGTGCTGCAGGAGGAGATGGCAGCCCCAGGCTGGGGTTTGCAGCTCTCAGCTGTGCCCTGCAGGGCTGGGCTGGGGCCAAGCTCCCCAAACAAGCTGGGTCAAGCCTGAGCTGGTGAAATGCTGAGCCTTTGATAAGGTGGCAGGGCAAGGAGAGCTGCTGGAAGAGAGGCAGGAAAATCACGTCTGTGTGACTCTGGAATGACGTCTGGGCTGGGCTGGGGGCCAGAGGCCAGGGAGAGCAGGGGGGAGCAGGAGCTGGCTCTGAGCTGCACTCCCTTGCACCAGCAGTATTCCTGCTGGAAGGGAGCGTGGCTGGGGGTCACAGCCCCCCCTGCACATCCAGCAGGGTGGGGGGTCACAAATGAGGGCTCAAATAAGGAGAAAAACCACTGGGTTGAAATCCCCCCTCAGCATTTGTGGTGTGGGCATCACCTTGGCTGAGAGTTCTCTGTAGGGAGAGAAGCCAATCTGATTTGGGGAGGTTCATTTGTTTCTTTCCCCCTCCAAATTGCCCCTATTTTTTCACTTGGAAATCTCCTGTTTGCTTCTGTTGCCTGAGGAAAGCCCTTGGAGGCTGCCAGAGGCACAAAYTGTCCTTGGAGCCAGGATAAGTTCTTGTTTCTGCTAATTTGGGGAGGTTCATCAATTTCTAATTTRGGGAGGTTCATTTGTTTCTTTCCCCCTCCAATTTGTCCCAATTTTTTCCTTGGAAATCTGTTTGCTTCTGTTGCCTGAGGAAAGCCCTTGGAGGCTGCCAGAGGCACAAAYTGTCCTTGGAGCCAGGATGAGTTCTTGTAGCTGCAGGTTCCTCCCCAGCTGTTCATCCCTTGTCACAGCTCTGAAGAGCACCAGGGAGAAAATCCCCGCTCCAGGACTCCCTGCCAGACCCCAGGGGAGGGGTTGGGACTCCCCAAATCCCAGCACGAACACAGGCTGGGCTGCTGGCAGGGTGTGATGGGTACTGAACAGCCCTGCCRCCCTTGGGGATGCGCTGAGAAACTGCAAACACAAAAATACAGTTCGCTTTTATTTTCTCTCCTTCTTTTTTTCCTGATCCTTACATTTAGGTGACACTGATGGATTGCCCAGAGCTAGGACAGCCTGCAGAATTCTGTGTCCTCAAAATCAAAAKAATTCTTTTTTAAGAACCCAGGTGAGTGTCTGTATTTCAGAATTCCAATGTCCCACACCCTCACTCAGGGGTTGGGTGCTGGATCTTATCCTGCTTCCTTGAAGGAATTTGTGCCTGCTCGTTCTGGGATTTTATCCTTTGAATCCACATCATTTCCTATTTCAGTCAAAGTTTTAAGTTTATTTGTGAGCCACAAGAGATAAATCTCTGCCTTCAATAATTTTTTTCTGGGAACCAGGAGCATGGCAAGGAATTGTTTCCTTCCTGTGGATTTTTCAATTTATTTGTTGCAACAGAATTAAAACTCACAGTGTTCACCCAAGGTGAAAGTTGGTTACAAAAATTCAGGAATTCACGGGGCAATCAGAGAATCTTCAGCTCTGCCTTTAATCAAATCCAATTTTTCTGTTAACAGTTTCCAGATTCTTATTGTAACTGGTGTTAATTTTTCTCCACTTGTGGCCATCTAACTCCGAGCAAAGCTCTGCACCTTTCTGTGCAGCCTGAAAAAAAACCTGATGAACAGCTCAGATTTAGTAAATGGACCTTGCTGCTTTTAAACCCCTCATAAAATCAAATATTATCTTAAGAAATCCTAATCAAATTAATCTTCAACTCCATCTTCCCTCTCTTCACCCTATGACTTCACCCCGAGCTTGCCTGGGTATGACCTGAATCTCATTTACTTCCCATTAGAAAAAAAAATTGCAGTGAACTTCTAAAAAAAATAACCTTTCAATTACCTTTGGAGCTCCTCAAAGAGGACTCGTTTGGGCCATGACATCATCCCCTGATGGTTTTAGCACATGGGCCACATTCCCTGCTTGACCTAATTTGTCTGAGGTAACTGAGATAAGCAGACAGTGAAATATGGGAAGTGCTTGGCAGCCGTGGGTGAAGCTGGGTCATTTTTCATGTTCACCTCCTGACAGATGCCCTCTTTTCCAGGAGAGCAGCACCAGGAGGTTGGGTGGGTGTGCAGCAAACTCCTGCAGGGAGCTGGATCCTGGCTCCTGGAGCAGCTGGGCTCGTGTGTGATGATTTGGTTGGACATCCAGAGGAACAATCCAGAGAAACAACCAGAGAAACAACTCAGAGAAACAATTCAGAGAAACAATCCAGAAAAGCAACCCAGAGGAACAATCCAGAGGTACAATCCAGAAAAACAATCCAGAAAAACAATACAGGGAAACAATCCAGAGAAACAATCCAGAGAAACAATCCAGAGAAACAACCCAGAGAAACAACCCAGAGAAACAACCAGAGAAAAAAATCCAGAGGAACAATCTAGAGAAACAACCCAGAGAAACAATCCAGACAAACAATTCAGAGAAACAATTCAGAGAAACAATTCAGAGAAACAATCCAGAAACACAACCCAGAGAAACAACCAAGAGGAACAATCCAAAAGAACAACCCAGAGAAACAACCCAGAGGAACAATCCAGAGGAACAACCCAGAGAAACAACCAGAGAAACAACCAGAGAAACAACCCAGATAAACAATCCAGAGAAACAATCCAGAGAAACAATCCAGAGAAACAATCCAGAGAAACAACTCAGAGAAACAATACAGAGGAACAACCCAGAGAAACCATCCAGAGAAACAATTCAGAGAAACAACCAGAGGAACAATCCCTTCCCAAGATCCATCCATTCTCCCTTCTCAGACACTGATTTTGCCATGGGATAAATGCCTCTCCAGAGGGATTTCCCTCCCCTGGTGATAACAGGGGGACTGATGGCAGAGTTGGGAATGTCTAAATCCAGGGACATGGGTGCCCTCCCCCAGACAACTCTGAGGGTGAAAAGATGGATTTGTAAGAGCTGGAGCAATCTCAGAAGCAGAGGGTGTTTAATCAGCCCAGGATAAGCAGGATTGGGTTCAGCTCCAAGCCATGGCTGTGTGAAAGCAGCAGCTTATCCTGATAGGAGTTTTTATCTGGTTAAATCAGCCCAGCCATGGCTGTGTGGCATTCTGAGGCACTCTCATGGCTGTCTGCAAGCAGACTCACAATAAACCCACCAACAGATCCTGAAAACTACTGGCAAAGGTTAAATTGATGTAGTTCTGGCTTTTTCAGATGCACATCCTGAAAATAAGAGCTTCACCTTTGGCCCAGAGACCCAAAACAAACRGGCTGCTGAGAATGGAGCTGTCAGGTTTCATCAGAGGCCTTTTGGACTTTCCATGGTTTTATTGTCAAATTGTCCCAGGCTCAGAACTGCAGCAGGGGATGGGAAACATCAGTGCTTGGTCCCTGCTTTGCCTCCTGAGAGGGTGACAGTCACAGAGTCAGGAAACACAACACAACCCCCTCRGAACATCTGGCTCTCCACATGATCTGGGCTTGGAGAAGGCTTTTGTTGTTGCTGAGGAGGATTTTTCATTCCCAGAAGAGTTAGATAACAGCTTCATGAAGCTGTGGCAGCCTCAGCTSCTGGAGCAATGTGGTGCAGTTTGAGTATTTGTCTCTGCTGAAGTCACCAGGTGTTGGTAGCAACCCCAACCTTTGCCATAAATCCCTGGATTTTACATTACAACAGCACATGGGCACCGCTCAAACCCAGAAATAGTGCAGGGTTTGCTCTTCCAGGTGGCTCCTTTGCTAATCCCTTAAAAGCTGTCACCTCCCCAGGTGTCCCCAGCCCTGTGCAGCTCAGCCATGAACTCCACTTGGGGCAGGATTCAAACCTCACCGAGGTTTTTATTTCCTCCTTYCCTCCCTTGCCTCTGCTGCTTTTCTTTCCCCACCCAAGGCACATCCCAGCTCCCCTCCCTGCTGCTCTGCCCTGCAGGAGCCACAGCTGAGCTCCTCCTGCCACAATCCAGGCTATTTATGGGACATTATCATCAACACAATTAACGTGTGTCACCATTCCAGGTAACTCTGCCARCCCCGCTGCTCCTGGTTTTAAATCTGTCCTCCACTCCCAACTGTTCAGGTGCTCCTTAAACACCCCAGGGAACCTCTTGGTTTGTGACTCTCTGTGGGTTTTTCTCCCTGATTTTCAATCCCTCCAGGACAGGTTTAATGATTTTGGTTCTGCACCAGGAAGGCCTGGCTGGAGAGAGGATTAATGGGTGCTGAGCACAGGAAAACCCTGCCCAAAAGCTGCCACCTATCAAGGGAGCAGCACCAGTTCAGGCAGCCAGGCTCCCAGCACAAGCATCTTCAGCATCACCAGGATTTCCTCCTGARTGTCCTGTTTGGAAAAGGTGAGTGGGATTTGTTTTTCCACGGTGGAGAGTGACCTGGCACTCTKGGGAATGCTTGCCCTGCACCAACTGCAGAAACATCCAGGTGGCCAGTGGCCATTGGGGATAACATTGTGAGTGCTTTTAAACTGASAGAAACCACTCCATCAGTCACTGGAGGATTTCAGGGGATACGACCTTGAGTGATGTTCTGGCACAGTGAAAACTGTGGGTTCGATCATTAATAATATCTTGCACGATCCATTTTTTTTTTTTAATTTATTCAAAGCAGACTTTGTCAGCCAGGGGAGCAAAACCCTCTCTCATGTTCCATCTTTCTCCATTTGAGCACAAGCAAGAGGAATCTCTACGAAAATACCCCGTGTTTGCCAGAACTGAAAAGATAACGTTCCTGAGAGTGAGGCTGGATTCACCTCACGTCTCTTCAGTTCTAGGGTGGTGACATTTGCAGCCTCAGCAGCTTGGATGGCAAAACAGGGCTAAGAAAGGGAATTTTCCCTCCTGGAAATGCCTCATGAAACATTCAGTGGTTAGTATTTCATGGAGATGCAGCACAGGGGACACTCCTGCACTGTTCCACCTGAAAGAGCTGATCCACCTCAGCATTTCCCAGCTCCCTGGGAGAATCCCACCAGCTGGAATGGTGGGAAATGATGGAAGTGGCAACCCAGGAGACTGAAGGACCCACTGCTGTCCCATCCCAAGAGATGCTCTCCCACCTCTTGGAGCACAGCTGGGTCCTTGTGGGCTGCAGCACAGGGAGATTCATGCCCAGACCCACCTGAGAGTGGTTTATTTTTGTGTTGAGGTCATGGAACTTGACCCACCAGGCTCCTTGGCCTCCTGATTGATTTGGTGATTCATTCACCCGTTGGCTTTGCTCTCCTTGGATCCCCTGYGTTGTTTCACCGTTTGACACCTGAACAGCTGCTGGCTTTTCCTTCAGAGCCTTGGAAGAGGCAGAGTATGGATAGGAAATCCCATCCCTGAAGGCTTGGATGCACAGTAGCACACAGAACCCACATCCAGCCCCTCCAGCACAGGAACCCCTGGAACACACATCCCACTGCCTCCAGCAATCCCAGGATTCCCCGGAGCACCAGGGCCCAGCCCAGCAGGGTAAGTGATCAGTCCAGGTTCCGTGAAAGATGAGTCCCTGTGGGAGTTTGGTTCCTCTATTTTTCATGCCATTCTGCTCCAGCCAGATTTATGTGTCAGGAAAAACATACAAACGGGATCCGATTTACTCGCACGAGTTCCTGTTGGGTTTGATTTATGTTTGGGTAAATAAAGACATATGTCTGGGAGGGCTTGGGCTCTGGCTGCCTTTCCCCTCATGGATCTCTGGCTAACTTATCAGCCTCTTTCCTTGTTGCACTCCCATTTAGGAGACTTTGCAAGGGAGGCAGTGCTGCCTGCAGGGAACACTGCAGACAATTGGAGGTTTCATTTTGGAATCGTTTTGCACTCAAATYTGCTCTTCTGTCAGCCTTTAGCTGCCCATCCTGAAAGAACCTCACAGAGGCTCTCTAAACCGTGATCTGCAGGGAGAGGAGCAGCCCTGCTTGTTGCTTTGTGAGCCATGTGGCAAATTAATTATCCAGAGAGGCCGAAAAGTCCTGGTGGGTCAAGTTCTGTGATCTCAGCCAGGCCAAAAGTCCCCTTGTTACAACCCCTGATTACCCACCTCACCATGAACCATCTGTGGCTGTTTCAGGCATAGTGAAATGAAACAAATGTTTCAAAAATTGAAATTTGAAATAAAGAAATTAAATAATTTTATTTGAGTTTTTTAAAAAGAGGCTGGCAGGATCTCCCCCCTTCTTGGATAACCCCTGGAACTCACCTGAGAGATGGGAATAGTTTCCACCCAGCTGTTGAGTTTATGGACATTCTGTGGGAGTTTGTTTAAAAATACCTCTTGAATGGTCTTTTAAATTTATTTACTTTGAACAGGATCAAATCTTAGAATGGCACTTTTGTATGAAGCTGCCTTGGCATTTGGTTTGCAGGAATGGGATGGGATGGGATGGGATGGAATGGGATGGGATGGGATGGAATGGAATGGAATGGAATGGAATGGAATGGAATGGAATGGAATGGAATGGAATGGAATGGAATGGAATGGAAAGGGATGGAATGGAATGGAGTGGAATGGAATGGAATGGAGTGGAATGTCCCTTTCAGTAATAGCTGCAGGTTGAGTTTAATCTAGAGTAGAGCCTCCTGTGGGACAGGAGACCAGGGTGTGCCAGGGATTGAGGATGGGCGTTGTAACATCTCATGGATGGAAGTAAGACAGAAAATCATTCATTCAACCCTTTCATGGAAAATTTGGATCCATATTTATTGAATATTGCTCCTGGAGACTGAAGGCTTCCAAACTGAAATCAGAGTTCTGCACCAAGCCAGAACAGTTGAATTTTTAGYGTTAGATGCTAACAGGAACCTGAGTTCCAAACAAGGAGGAATGAGGCCTCTCTAGCAATGAGCACATTGGGGGAATCTGCATCTGCCCATGGGTAATCCATGAACAGCAGCTCAGACAAGTCCCTTCAGTGAATTTCTGTGTGAATTACTCACTGAGCTTTCTGTCTTGTGGCACACATTCCCTGTTTTGGTGGGAGAAAGGGGATGTGGGCACGGATTCCAGGGATGCTCAGGGTCTCAACCTCCTTTGCTTCCCTGTGAGGGTGGAGCATGAGGAGAAGATTCTCATTTGCAGACTCTTCCCTCCCTCACCTGGAATTTGGGTTGGTGACACCACTCTGGGCTCTTCCCAAAACGATTTCATCCTCATCAATTCCAAATTCTCATCCCTGCAGTGGGATCAGGCGTGATGGGAGGAGGAGATTGGACCCTGAGGGGCAGTAACCACTGGTTTTATGGCAAATGTCCATGATAAATAACAAAAGTACCAATGGGAACACAAAAAAAGGAGAAATCAGGTGTATTTAGTAGTTCTTTGGCATGTTTGTGTCACAATAACCCCCAAAAAAATTTCCTGGCAATTTATAAGATGGAAATAGGGAAAAAGAGAGAATTAGTTTTGAGCTATGGATCTTGAAGAGCATTAATGCTGCTGCAGAGCAGGATTTCATGCCTGTCCCTCTGCCAGACACCCTTTTGCCACCCTGGTGGGTGTAAATAGCCCCCCACCATCCCAAACCCCATTTACTGGAGCACAGACAATTCCCTGCAAGCCCAGGAGGGAAATGCAGAATTTACCCCTTTTCCTTTCTCCTCCTGGGCTGCTGGGTGTGACCTCAGATTGCCAAATAACCCCCAGGGCCACTGGACACCAGGCTCCCAGCCAGGTTTTGAGGGGTGAGCTGGCAGCTGTGCTAAGGAATATCTCAGATCCCACCAGGAGAAAAATTACGGGATGTCAGCAGTGAGAATTCCTTAGGCAGCAAAGTTTATTTGCTGTGACACCAAACCCAAATCACCCTCGGGATTGATGCAGGCAATTTTCCGTGGGTTTGGCCTGGAGGAATCCATGCAGAACACCTGGWGTGCTCCTGTTCTTACAGGACAGAATCCAACCCCCAAATACTCCAGGAGTTCAGGGTTAGGGGATTTTCCACCTCAGCATTCACTCATTGAATAAATGATATTTCCTTGGACTTGATCCTGGTGGATTTGGCTCCRAGAGGTGCTGATGGCACTGGAACACCTCTTTCCCTCCCCTCCAGGGAGTGCAGGGCAGGGAATTCCAGGATATCCACACCAAAAAATCATGGCATCACTTGATATTTTGTGCCTCTCTCAATCAGTCGTGGCCTCTCCATTCTGCCCACTGGAAAAAGCCTCCTTCGAATCCTCCGGAGAGATCTGAAGGAAACATTTCCCTGTCATCCTCAGTGCCAAAAGGGAAGCGGGAGAGGCAGAAGGAAGCTGCAATGATAATACCAAAATAATCCTGCCAGATGTTAGAGCCATTAGCCCCTTCTCCCTGCGTCCCCAGATGTGTTTGAAGAGAGATTCATGGTTACATAATGAATCAGGAGGGAGAGGATGTGAGCCACGAGGATGATGTAAGGAAAAGAGAAAAAAAAAAAAAAAAAAAAAAAAAAAAAAAAAAAAAAAAAAAAAAAAAAAAAAAAAAAAAAAAAGAGTGAAGATTGTTGAAGTCTTTTGGAAGGGAAGGAGGAAGCCTCAGCACAGGGTTTTGGAAGCCTCCCATCAGCCAGAGGAGCAGATTATTGCAGCAGGGAGGGGGAGAATGGAGAGCGTGTGAAGCCATTGAGGACAGGGATGAGCAGCACGGCAGCAAACCAGGGAGCTGCTGGAAATCCAGACTGGCAAAGGAGGAATTTTCAGGCAGACTCATAAAAAAGACAAATACTGCAGTTTTTAGCTGGATCACCAGGAATTGTGGAGTTCTAGGTGCTGGCAGAGGAGTTAATCAAAAATRGAGTGGGATCCAGTGGCTCCAAATTTGGGCAAATTTGGCTGGGAGACCCTTCCACAAACAGGATTTATGACTTAGGAGAAGGGAGACCTTGGGCTAACTCTCCTGAATGTTTCATTTCCTCCAAATCCTCCTAAACTTTCATTTGAGGGGCAAATACTGGCAAACGCCTGAGGGGAGGGAGACGCTTTAACATTTTTAAATTRCATTTTTAAATTACATTTTTAAATTACATTTTTCTCCCCACTTCCAGCAAAGCGCTGGAACTATTTTTGAAAGAGCAGGAAACAAGCACGAGCCCTGCCCACGAGGAGAAAAATGAAACTTTCACCTCAGCCTTGGGAGCAGCTCTGATGATCCCTTGTATCTTTATTAGCTGGGCTTTGACTAGAAAATGGTTTCTGCTTTGGTTATTGCAGCAGGGTTTTCATCACTTCTCATCCACAGCGTGCRTATTTGCTCCTTGGGGGCTCCTGAGCTGTGAAAACGAGCACAAATATCTTCTTTTAGGGGGTGAAGAGCTGGTAGGAGAGCTTTGTTTGCTGAGGTGCAGAGCTCCAGTGGAAGCCAAGATATTCCAAAGGGCCAGGCTGAGGGTGAAGGTGCAGGAGGAAGCTCTGTGGTGGGAGCTGAGCTGAGCTGCCTCTTGTGGGTGCCCCAGGAGCTGTTCCTGTGCCAGACACGGAGTTTGCTGTGCCCTGGGCACGACATTCTCTGATCCTGAGGGTGCCAGGGCTGGGTGGGCACGGCTCCAGCTGGGGAACAAAGCTGGGTTTGGCTCCCAGCAACCAGGGAGCTGCTCAAGGCTGGGCTTCAGTGCCTTGGGAAGGCTGAGCTGGAACAGAGACTTAGAGAATAAAGCAGAGATTTATTGAAAGGCCTTTAAGGAAACACCTTGGGAAGGACAAGAGCCTGGCCAGGGCTGCACCCAAGGGGGACCCAAAATGGGCACAAAATGGACCCAAAATGGGCACAAAATGGTCACAAAATGGGTACTAAATGGACAAAGGGTCACGAGGTCTCACACTTTTATAAGTTTGGGTCCATTTGCACACTGGGGTTTAATTGTCCCATTCCAGCTCCAGGCTGGGAGGTCTCACCCTTCTTGTTCCTCCCTTCAGCCCAGCCTGGTTTGTGCTTTTGGGGCTGAAAGTTGTCCTTGGTGTGCAGCAGGGMCAGGATTTGTTTTGTGTCCCTGCTCAGTGCAGAGCTGAGTGAGCCTGGCTGTGAGCTCAGAGCTGCAGCCYTGGGCAGCAGAGCCCAAAACACAGGGAAGGTAAAACCGAAGGCATCGCTTTGTGCCTCCCAAGGATGGAAAATCTCCTCTCTGTGCCTCACACGGGTCAGGGAGGGCTCAGAAGCTGGGGGAACTGGGTTCCAACCTGAAGAGGAAACAGCAGAAACGAGGAGCACTGAGAAAGATCACAGATATTTAATGGATTATTCTGGTCTTGGGGTTTTGTTGTATTCTAAATTGCGGGGGCATTGTCTCTACTCAGCCTAAACCTGGGCTCCTGAGCTGAAAGCAGAGCTGACGGTGCTGAACATCAGCTGAAGAGCTCAGTAGGAGCCTGACTCAGGGCTCATTGCTATGGCAAGGAATTAAGAAACATGGGRTGATTGTGTTACATTTTCCTGGAAGGAGCCAGGCTGCAGAACAACAGGGAGGAAAGGTATTACTGGAATATTAATTTWAAAAAAMMCCAAACAACCCCMAGMTATTTTTTACCATGGTRGAATATCTGTTACCARATGATTATTCTCTTATCTGTGGCAGTGCTGGCTGTTCTAACAAACCCCTTTTTTAAAGGAAGGGATGAATAAAACCATAGAAAAGTCACTTTTAAATTTGTGTTTCTTCTATTTCCTATGGCAAACTTTAAACTCCCCCTCCCCAAGCTCCAGGCCTCCCCAAGGAGGTAAATTCTGGCATCCAGCTCGAGTTTCCAACCTGCTCCYACCTCTTCTGATATTGAAATCCATTCCCTGGCCACAAAACAGCCAAGGGAGCTGGATCCAGGGGCTGGGGTAAGGGATGCAGGGATGGAAGGGGAAGCACACAGGGRGGGTGCTCTGCTGGGAACCAAACCTGCTCCAAGTGCTCCTCTTCCTGCTCCTTTTTCCTGACAGCCCCAACAAGCTGTGGCACCTCAGAGTGAATTAATCTGGGAGTCACTCAGGGGATGGAAATCAGGGCAGGATCATTTCCTCTCGCAGGAAAGTGCAGGAGTTCTGCATTTGCAGAACAGTCACTTTATTGAGTCAGGAAAGAAGATGCCACTCTGTAAACTAACAGCAAAAAAGAGACATTTTCTTTCTGGAAAAGCCACCTCTCAGTGGTGAGAAAGTTTTAATGAGGTTTCTAAAATCTCTGATTATTTCTAGTAGAAAATTGTCTCCTTTACACTGATCTCCAGTGAAGCTGATGTGAAAATCGATGCCTCAGGTTTAAAAGGGCAAGTCTATATAAAGAAATYGATTYATTCTTTTGCCAACCTAGTTTGAATTATGCTATAAATTAATTCTCTGTCATGTATTTGATATCCAGCACCATATTGTGCCTCAYTAACCACTCCTTCAGATACATTTCAGCATTAAACACAATAATACACTGCACATAAACTCCTAGAAAGRGTTGAAGTCAGTTAAATTTTTTACAGAGCTGTTCAAAGGGCTGTGGTTTACAACTGAATTCATGATCTAGGGATGAATTATTACTGTTACAGTTATTTTACCTTTGTTAACTTCGTGATTTTCTCCTGCTGAACAATTCCAGCCCAGGATAAACTSAAGAAATTACGAATTTCTTTTTCCAATGGATCTCAAATCTTCTGGTTCTCTGCCCAAGCAGGATTCCAGGGAGTTCAGATGTGCTGCACAGCTCAGGAATGGCAATTAGAGAGCAGATCAAAAAGAAGTTAATGAAGCAAATTTTCCACTCGCAGGGTGAGAGCAGCAAAATCAGACTCAGGAGCAAATTTCAGAATTTCTGACAAAATGAGGGAAGGAATTTTTAAARCACCAAAAAGAATGGTTTTATAGCTGGCTTTAGGAATCTTACATTAACGAGGCCAGTTCAGATTTCTCCCCAGCACTCTGCAACCACCCACTGCACTGGATTGTGTCCCACTGCTGCCTTGGATGCCTTGCTCAGCAAATTGCTGGGCCTCAGCCCAAGAAAGGGGAAAAGTCCTGAAAGGAATATGAGGTGGGAAGGAGAGTGAAGCGAGACCCGCAGCCCTCGAGCGCTGAGTGGGAACCAGCCTCATTTTCCCCTTCAGCCACATCGTCTGGAAGCCTCAGAGAAGGCAAAAAACCAGGCCAGATTTTCCAGCTTGAGCTCTGATAATCACCAAACACCTGCTCCATCCACGTGGAAGGCAGCGCTGGACGAGGTCTGGGCACATCTGGTTTCACTCAGCTGCTCGGGAGGGTTTGACATCCTATAGGGTCTGACAGAGCAGAGAGCCCAGCGAGTCCTCCAGACAGACAGGCCCAGTTTGTTCCTTTGGACTGGATTTTTACCTGGCTGGSCTGATTAGTTTCATGGAACCCTAATTAGAAACAGCTCTTCACGTCAAACGCAATGACATTAAGTGGAGTGCAATGACATGAAGTTGAAAACGAGGTGAAATGTTTTTACACTGAAGGGATATCTGGAGAAAAGAATGAGTCTATAAAACCTTCTCCCTGTATCTGATTTGAAGTCAACTGAACCTGCCTGAAAGCATCAGCTGCCTCCATTAATCTTTTCTCTCCACTGGAACTGCAGTGTGCTGCAGGATGGACCTCGAGTCAGCAGAGCTGTGAGGGAAAAATGAGTTATTTCAGTGGGATACTCCAAGGAAATCACAGCAAATGTTCCTCAGGGTGGAATCTGCAGCGAGGGAAAATTTAAGGCCAATTTAAGTTCTCATCAGATAAAAAACCTCGGTGTAAATTTGACAAAGAGCTGCCTTCAGGGGAGCAGGAGCCTGCCTGTTTATCTGTCTGCCTTGTTCCTCAGGAGCCTCAGGAATTAAGGCGTTGCATGATCCTTTCTGGCTCATTTTGATCAGTCCTCATTATCCTTTCTCTGCCCCAAACCACAGCAAGAAATTAACCTGACTATTGGCACGGCATCCCCCATTCTTCCCTCAACCCCAAGTAAAATATCCCCATCCCTTTATTCCCCAGCACATACATTTGATGTCGTTTTCTTTTCCTATTTGCAGAGCTACTCAAGGATATTGGTTCTTCCATTTAACCACAGGGGCCCTGGAACAATCTTTAATGCATTTAGGATGTGGTCATATTTTAGGATGTTTTAGAGGATAAAATCACACTTGAGGGCTGTTTAAGCCCTTGGAAGAGTGCAGAGGACCCCGTTGGAGGGGCTGCCAATCCCATAAGTGTCCCCCCTGCTGGCCCCGGGGCTGGGAGGGCTGGGGCAGGGCTGGGAGGATTATTCTGCTGTGAGTTCACCTGTTTACCCAGGCTGTTATTTATTGAAGATCAAATTGAGTGAAAATCACTCCCGACAGAGAGCTGGCAAAGGGATGGCTTTATGAGGAGAGCAGAGCTGGGGGTTTCGAGCTTCAGTTATCTGTGATTTAGGGATCATTAGGATCTCTTTAAAATTCTTGCAGCGGGCCAAAAAAACTAAAATTAAAGGCAGGCTGTGCCTTACATTAAACAATTTGGGAAGAGGCAAGAGACACCRTTCTGCTGGGTTAAACCTTTTGTTTGACATCTTTAAATTTTTTTTAATCTTTTCAAGCTTAATTTTGCCAGTTTTAGGAGTGCATGAGGGGAAAGCTTMTTTGTGATGGGGGAACTATTCCTGTGAGTAACTTCTCTCCAGTTTCTGGGGCTGTATTTATTCTTATTTTGCCCTTCAACTGGAGACCAGATTATAACTGAGGGAAAAAAAACACATATTCCATGCCTCCAAATTTGGGTGTCTGAACCAGTTAGATGGACAAAGAGAGACTCCAAGGCCTGAATTTTGGACTTGAAAGGCATCRGATTGAATGAAAACATCTTTGCTGTGTTGAGTGCAGTTGATTTTTACTGTGGTTGCAAGTAAAACCCTTTCAACTGCCYATCCTTGTTTGCAGGGAGGTTTTCCAACTGTTCGGGAGTGAAAGGAACAGGTTCAATCCTGTGAAAGCTGCCTCTAGCTCCATTTTCAACCAATTCCAAGTTTGGTGTGGGCAACAAATCTCTTCAGACCACTTTGGTGCTCTTGGAGGGCAGCAGGAGCAGGGGGAGCAGGGGTTCCACCAGGGAAAAGCACCTCTCTYGTTAAGCCAAGCCTTTCAGCTCCAGGGAGCAGCTGGGTTTAGCCAAGCCAGCCATCCCCCAGCAGAGCCATCGATTCTCTTCCTCCTTTTGCTTTGTTTTATTTGAGCAGAGCATTTCTTGCCTTGCTGTTTATCCCCTCGGACAAGGCCAGGAAAAAGCCCACTTGCACCCGTCGACCTTTCTGCTCCAGCACTGACAATTCCCTTCCTCAGCCTCCAGGCACAGCTTTTTTTTTGGGGGGAGTGCCTTATTTAGAACACATGAGCAGCATTCTGAGCTTCCCAGYGGCCTCCCCAGCCCCACGGAGGGTTTATTTACATTGCATCAAATTAGAGGAAATGAAGGGGGATGTGTTTGAAGGCAGAGCAACAACCTCATTGCAAACTCCCCTCGTGGAAGGGTTTCAGTCAATGTCAGCTTGAGGCAGGGAAGGGGGAAAAAAAACCCCACTCCTGGGCATTTCCAGGGTAATGGGGAATGATGCCTGGCAATAAAACACACTCAGCAGCTCTCTAAACAAAATGATTTGGGGGGTTTCGAGTGATTTTTGGCCATTCCGCACCATGGATCCAGGCTGAGTTCTTGGCTTCCTGTCCCACCAAAGGATATCCCACAGAGGAGGCCTTTGGGGGYGGAGAAAAGGAAGAATTTCTTCTTMAATTGAATAAATTCTRTGTTTAAAAAGGTGTYTGTAAGTGGGGGARAGAGGRAASGTTCCACTGTGGGTGATGCAGATGGGTGTCCATAAAAACACTGACAAAAACATACATAGAAAATGCAAATTATTAAGTTCAATTAATCATTTGTCTGTACAACTTGCAAATTATTTAATTCCATTGATTTTGTTTGCATTGGTTCCTGAGCTCCTTCTCTGAGTGCTTTTCTGAGTCTATATTTCGATGTATTTCTGGCTTCACTCTGCATCCCAAAGGTAAATGCCAATGGAATAACCACAAAAGGAAGCTGATCAAATCCAGGTCTGTGCTGTGGAAAAGAATCCCMAAAATTTAGGATAAAATTAGTTAATTAAAAAAAAAAAAAATGTTAAAAAAAAGTAGTGTAAAGGAGTTTTTTTCCTGGAGTCAATAATTACAGA
>CADDXX010000141.1:1152542-1165467 GCA_902810485.1 Alauda arvensis
CTCGGTGCCAGCACTGACAGATTCATTTGGCTGCTCATTATTTGTTCAGGGAGCATCAGCAAGGCAGGGAAAACACAACTTTTCTTCCACAAGGAGAAAAATCAGGGCATCCCAGGGGTTTTCAGGGTGACCCAGAGAATTTCTAAGTGGTTCTGACAGGGGTTAAAATGCTCAGGAAGCAGAGTGGCCACCGGTGATGTCACAGCTGCCCTCKGAGGGGGTGAGGTCCTGGCAGAGCTGCTCAGGGAGATAAGGGGCTGTCCAAACAAACAGGAGCAGCATCAGCCCCTCTGGAAGAGCCTCACGTTCACTGGCACTTTTTCCTTGAATCCTTGGAAAAAGGTGGAGGGAATTTCGTGGCTGGAATCCATAACTGGGGAGTCTGAACAGAAATCCAAGGGAATTCTGCCCTTTTACACCAGTTCAAAACCAGTTWAAAAGGTGGAATTCCACACCTTCTCCCCCGGTTCTAGAGCGGTGTTGTGTTCTTCAGTGGAGAATGATGGGAATTTTYCCCATCCAAGAAGGAAAATCCAACAAAAAAAGGCAGGATTTGATGAAAGTCATATTTAGAAAACATGGGGTGTGTGCAGGATTGACCCTCCCAGTGCTGGAGTGACTGGAATTGGGGGATCACTGGGGGTTCTGCAGGAGCAGAATGGGGGGAATCAATCTTTAGGAAYTGAAATCCCACCAGGATTCCCCAAACACACACGGGGCTCCGTGAGGCCACAGTGCCAGGATGGGGAGTGACCCCACTGTGCTGAGAACCACCCCCATCAACAGGGGGGGAGGAAACGCAAAACTTTCCCGTTGCCTCAGGCAAAATTGGTCTTTGGGAGATGAGAAATGTGGAATTCTCAGTCCCACCAGCAGTGCAGGGGAAGGCAGGGCCATCCCTGCCCAAATCCAGAGCAGCAGGAAAGCAGGAGCAGGGAGAAGGGAGCTGAGCCCCCTCTGTGTACCCCTACAAACACCACACACCCAGGACTGCACAAATTGGATCGTGGTTCCCTAAGGAAACACTGAGGAATCCTGAGGCACACAACAACCCTGCCATCTTTTCTTTTCARTATTTTTGAGAAAATGGAAGAGATGACCAAGAGGCTGAGCCTGCCTTGGAGGGCTGGCTGAGAATTCCCATGGCACAAACAAGTCCTGAGGACTCCAACCACTTGAAAACCCCTGAAACTGCAAACCTGTCCTTAGTGGTTTGGGGAGAGCAGAGCCTTTCACCATCTATTAATACCCTGCAGGCTCTGCTTGCTAAAATATCACCCTGGGCAGRCTATTTTTGACACTCAGCTCGGAGCAGAGCAGCAGACAGGCACTGCAGATGGTTATCTGCGGTTAAAAGCCCAAAAAACTTTGTTAAAAGTGTGTAAATCCGAGGAATCTGGACAAATTCCACCYTCAGTAATCCCTTCTCCCAATATTCCTGCTGCTGTTTCGATTGGAAAACCATCCTGCCATATTTTASCCCAGGTTTGGCTGCTCTTCTCTTGGAATAACTTGGAAGTTGYTCCGTGAGGAGCTCTGGGATGAAAAGGGCTGCAGAAATATACGATCATTGTCATTAATTCTGGCACCACTCAAGACCACCAGTATTTAAAATCAATTAACAGGCCTTTTCCTATTATCATTGGCATCTCGTTTGCRTCCAGCTAGGACGAGTTAAACTCTCATAAAAGTTAAAAACAATCTATTTTTGGAGGTAATACAGCAACAGCARAGGAGAGCTGGTGAATTCTCATTGCGCTTTTACTGACAGGAGTTTTCTGGGAATAAGTTCACACACACAAATTTTGGATGGGGGAAAGGGTGAGATGACATCCAGTAAAGTGATTTAACCCTGCTCACTYCACACCCTCMGCTCATCGTGCTTTTCCYTTCAGGTTATCATGAAAAAGCAWCAAAACAAAGTCTGTTCTGAGCTTWAAACACTGCCAGGCAGAGCCCAAATCCTCTCTGGGTTTGGCTCRTGGGAGCCCAGGCAAGGCTGGGTTTCTGTAGCTGTTCCCAGGTCTCYGTCAGCAGAGGGAATTTTGTTCTTTTCCATGGCTCCACGCTCAGCTTTGTCAGCAGCCAGGACAGGACAGGATTAATCTTTGGGGCAGCAGCTTCCTGAAGGGATGGAGCATCCCCAGCTCTGAGAACTCTGGAATTTGCATCAGCCCCAAATGCAGCTGCCTGTTCCCTGTGAAGATCCAGCATAACTCCTTGTGTTGCATGGGAGAAGCCTCCAAGTCACCTGGAAACCTCCCCTGGATCTCAGATAAAGCAGAAAAAAGCTTKTTCTGTGCTCTGACCCTCAGCATTTCTGAAATAAACTTCAGATAAACCTGAGTAAATCCATCTCCCAACACAAAATGATAATTAATTCAAGGAGTACTGCTAATAACAGCTCACAGCAGAGCTTTGGAARCCCTTTTCTTATCTCCAAGCCCACAATCAGCACCTGACAGGGGCAGGATCCGCACATTTCCTATTGCAAGGCAACGAGGAGCGTCTGGAAGCAGCTGGAAATAATTCAGGAGCACAGTGCAGTGAAAAGGAGTTTAAAAACCACACGGTCTCAACGATATTTTCACAGTGCTCCAAGCAATTTACTTCCACCAGTTAAATGGTTTCAAGGCTCTCCAGCTCCAAATTACACCCAGGGAACAAATGCCAGCAGTGGGAAAAGTCAGAGCATCAGGCCAGGGGAACAACAGCCAAAGGCCTCGAGGAAAGGACAGGAGATTTGGGAATGGCATGCTGCTGGATTTGAGTGGGATCAACCCAAATCCTCTCATCTCTGTCACTGTCTCCCTCAGATGTGCCTCACTCTGGAAAATAATTTGTATTTTCTGCCAATATGGCAAAGCCCATCGGAGCCACTCAGCCCATGGAATGCCACCTTTCATCTCCACCTTGCTGGGTTGCAATGCAAAATGTCACCAAAATATGTATTCTGTCACCTGGGGCAGTGCTCTTCATCTCTTCCATGACCCATCCCTCATAACTCTGGGGGGATCTGCTGTTCCTGGCCCAGCTGTTAAACCAGCTGTGCCTCTGTTCTTTATCCCTCCCACCCCCATCCTCCCTCCAGGGGATCTCTCCTGTTCAGGGGCCATCGAGGCTCCTGCAGGGCTGAGAAAATTCCATCATCCCACTGGGAGAGGCTGCACCCAGGGGAGGAGCCCAGCATTCCCACCTGGACATAACCTGAGCCTTGGAACCCCAGCACAGCCCCTGTGTGCTCTGCATTCCCAGAGGAGCCCAGCATTCCNAACCTGAGCCTTGGAACCCCAGCACAGCCCCTGTGTGCTCTGCATTCCCAGAGGAGCCCAGCATTCCCACCTGGATAGAACCTGAGCCTTGGAACCCCAGCACAGCCCCTGYGTGCTCTGCATTCCCAGAGSAGCCCAGACCCATCCCAGCACCCCTGCACCTTCAGAGGGAACTGCCCCCTGCTCCAGGATCCTCTCTGCTCCCACAGAGCCACCTCTGGCACTGCAGCAGGGCTGGGTTGGGCTGCTCCAACCCCTGAGCAACAGCAGCTGTCAGGTCCTGCTCTGACTCTGGCAGGGGTTTCTTGTTTTGTTTGTTTGGTTTTTGTACTACTGCATTTTTACTTTTAATATTCCTAGTAAAGAACTGTCATTCCTATCCCCATATTTTTACCTGAGACCCCCTTAATTTCAAATTTATAATACTTTTGAAGGGAGGGGGTTTGCATTCTTCATTCTGAGCAGAGACCTGCCTTCCAAACCAGGACAGGTGCAGAGCATGAACCCATTTGTGCAATAAATTACAATTCCRTACACAGATTATCCAGGCAAAGCTGGCACTGAGGAGTCTGTGTCACTTGGGACCCAGGTGAAGCTTTTCTTACCACGAAAAGCACCTCCAAAGATGGATCACAAATAGAGCAGAAGGCACAGTGCTGATGCACTCCAGGGAACAAATGTTCCAATTTCATTTGTGCCCTGCGTTTCTCTGTGCAGTTCCTCAAGAACCAGACACATTTGGTTCATGTTCACCACCYGAATGGTTGTTTAAGGTGGGTGATCTCCTATAATGAGAATTTTCCCCATCCTTTGACTCAAAGTGAGGGATTTGGCTGAGTGAAGGTTACCCAAAATTCAAGTTGATGTTCTGGAGTGCTTTTGGGCTCAGTGTATTTGGAATATTAATGAGAGTATGGAAGGAAAAGTCAGAGAAGTTAAATAAGGAAAAGGCAAAGCCAAAACACAAATGAATTTTGGCCTGCAGGTGTTATCAGCCCTGGAAATCTGAAGYTGGAGATTTTTGATGGGTCTGGACACATCTCAACTTGAGACACATGAAAATTAAAAAGAGATTTTTAAATATAAAACTTGTTATGTTTAAAAATTAAAAATCCCCATCTAAAATGTTGTGTAAAAGTCCCACAGGAGTTCAGGAATTGTTGGAAGGACTGGAGAAGATGGGGATAACTTGGAGACAGGGGAGGGACAGGAAGAGCCCCACAAGGGCAGAACCTCTGGAGAGACTGGACTGGGTCAGAAATCCAACAGTGGAGAAGGCAAAGAACTCCCCAGGAGGGACATGAGAACAGGAGCTTGGAAAGAAAATAAAAGAACATTTTATCTCGAGGGGAGAAGGCAAATCTGGAGAGCCTGGGGAGGCAGATGGAGCTTTGGGGAATGAAGGGATTTTGCTATGAAAATGTAGCTCACGTTAGGACTGCAAAAATTACCAAGTGAGAAAATGAGCAAAAGGCCAGCTCGGAGTGAAAAGAGAGTCTGGCTTCTCTGAATAAATGTTTTTCAAAATGAATGAGTGAAGCCTTGCAAAGCTGGAGGAAAACTAGGAGGTGTTTAAAGTAAATTTATCTATGAATGAATCAAGAGACAAAATCTGAGCAGAGCACTTGCAGGCAGAGCTGTCTTAATTTAATGATCTCTAAAGGTCAAACACTTTCTGTCTAAGTGATTTATCAATGTCCCAAAGTAAGAATCCAGATTTTCTCTCCTCAAGAAAARAGATGAGTTTCTCTAATCATTAAAAAAAAGAGCTGAAAAATGGAAATTTGAATCAGGGTACAATTAAAGGAGAATCATGAAACCTCGCTGAATTTCTAATCTGGAATTGGGGAACATCACAAACATCCTGCCAAACCCAAATAGTTCACTGTCCCTTCTTTTTGAGAGGGTTTTTTTTGAACCAATAACATTTTGGCAGGGCATGATAGAGATTTAGGAATCTCTAAAATCCACAAAGGATGCACTCATTGGGATATTGAATGTCCTGAAAGCAGAGTTAGGGGATSTAGAGCTTTCTAAAAGTTGAGAAACTAAAGGGGAACTAAAAACGTGTCAGAAGACTTGAAACTTGGGAAAGAAAAAAAAAGTCCCAGCAGAAAATTTCGGGAGTTTAATTTGCCAAACAGAAGCTTGATTATATCGCAATATAATCATATTATTTTGTCAGGCTCTTTAGAGATCAGTGTGAGGTGGATGAAAGTTGTTGAAATCAGCAGCAGATTTCTGATTTATCATTTTCACCAGAGGAGAGAGATTAAAGTCAGTGCAGGTGAGGCCACTGGTGCTGCCATCACACACAAAGGGAATGAAATATCCTCTAAAAGCAGCTTTTCTGTCCACTGGAGAAGGGCATAAAACCATAAATCAAAGCCAAAATGGAGGTAAAAATGAGAGATTGACTTTTTCAATGGATTCTTCCTCTCTGATCTCATTGAAGCCCCATCTCAGCCCATGGATGTTGGCTAAACCCAACTCATTATCCTCACTACAGACCCCAAGGTGTGACATTTTCTGGCCTTCCCAGCCAGGTGAGGAGATTCCCAACACCATTCCCAACACCATTCCCAAGCTGGGAGTGCACTGGGACACAAAATAAACCCAACTGCACATCCCAAGGGAAGAGAACCCACAGGAAAACCAGGCAGCAAGGCCAGGCCTCCCCTCAGTGCGACGGACCTGTCAGGAACCACCTCCCTCACGGGGAATTTGGGGATTTTGGACAGCAAAAAAGAGCCACAGGCTTAARAACGAAAAAGGTTGACAAAATATATTAGGCTGAGGTCAAATCTCATTGAATCACTGCTTGATTATAGAGTGTCCCATCTCCAACCACGCAGATTCCCTTTAAAAACCACTTTGTAGTGTTTTCAAGGAGCTGCAATTATTTCTGCAGGGTTTGGAAGGGAGTCCTCCGTGGGATTTTGGGATTTGCCAAGGCTGTCTCAGACAGCTCTGGTTTAAAATAAAACCTGGGCAGACTCTGAGCCCAAAGTCCCAGGGCTGGGCCAGCTTAGGGAGACCAGGCACAGGTTTGGGTGGCTTTTCTGGGAATTCCCAGAAGCATTGGGATGCAAAGAAAACAAAGAGGAGGAATTGGAAGTTGGAACTGACTTCAGCAAACAATGCAAGAGGGGGAAGCACCTTCAGTGCTGGAGCTCCCAGATGGACAAAAAAAACCAAAAAAACCAAAAGATAAGTAGGGGAAAATAAAATAAACCAAGTCTGGAGMTGATTTTAGCAGCAAGAGCCTGCAGGTGAATGATCAAAAGATCAAAATCTTCCACCTCATCCTGGTCTGACAACAACAACCACCAAAGAAACAAACAAAATTAAAATCCCCTCACCCCAAAGCAAACTAACAAAAAAACAATCAAAACCAAACCAAACAAAAAACATCAAACAAAACAAAAGTAACAAATTAAAAAAACCCAAAACAACCAAAAACCCAATCCCAAAAGAGCCCTCAGTTCCAGGATGTTCCTCCAAGGGTGAATTTTGTTTTGTGTGGCAGAAATTGCCCTGGTCAGAGGAAAGGGCACATCCCAAGGAGATCTTTAAAGCTCTGCTGTTGGAGTCCAGACCCACACTCAGACAGGACTGAGCAATTCAATTCCCCAGTAATTAGACAATTAAGAAATTCCAGCAGTGGAGCTGTCAATTGTCCATCAGTGGCACACCCAACTGAAAATCCCTCTAAATTTCTGAATTTTGTACAATGTCAGGAAACAGCATTTGAATTAAGTGTACAGAGGGAGTTTAGTCCAATTTTAGGACTGGTTTTACCTGTAAAACCAGCTTTAAAACTGATTTGAACTGGGCTTACCTGTCAAACAAACAAAAGAAGTTAAACATCACTGACAATTCCCAGGCTTTATTCCCTTTTCTGTTGGAATCCTGGAGTTTCCACCAGGGCAGATCAGAAATGCTAAAAACAACAGGGTAATTCTGGAAGTCCAATCATTTATTTAAGCTGAAAGAAAATAATTTTAAAAGAAATAGACTTTCAAAAGACTGAGTTGCACATCTCCAAGGCTTGTTTGAAATTCATCTGAACCTTCAGGAACAAATTGAGTCCTGATCCAAATCTGCTGGGCTTTGAACAAAGTTACACCAAAGATGAAGTTGGGTTTAACCCAACCCAAAATTTGGCCCCCCCCCCCAAAAAAAAAAAGGTTGGAAAATCAATCCCTTTCCTGTTGCTGCTCGATAGCAGAGATTATGAGAGGCAGAGATCAATCTGGAATGCTGAGGGAAGGAGATATGGAGGGAATAAATAACCCAGAAAGGTAAATTCTTGCTTTTTCTGCTGTTTCTTTCTGCTGYATCTGTATTTTCTGTTTGCATCWCACCTGTCTCAGCTTCAGCYCAGGAAGGTGATTAAACCTGGGCTTAATTTTTTGGAAAGCWGGCAATTTTATCAGCACTGAAAACCCACCCAGCTGCTCAGACTAAACTTGAGTTTAAGCAGCTTTGGAGACACTCCCCCAAAAAAGCAATAAAGGCAATTTTTTACTATTTTTATTCAGGCTTGGGCTCCCTCCATGCAGATTTTGGCTGYGCTCAGCTCTCATTTCATGGCTGCAGCAGCTCCTGTGCATCCATCCTGAGRATTCCAGGGGCAGCTCTCCCAGGAAAGGGCCCAGCCCTGTCCTCAGCAAGGTTCATCCCCCACGTGAAAGGATTTGTGAACAAACCCAGCCACGACGTAGGGTCTGCCAGGGATCACAGAGCAGCCAGAACCTTCCCTCCTCTATTTTTGGGTGTTTTCCCTAAAAAACGTTTTCCAATCCTGAGCAGCAAAGCCACTC
The DNA here is from genome assembly GCA_902810485.1 of Alauda arvensis. NCBI lineage: Eukaryota > Metazoa > Chordata > Aves > Passeriformes > Alaudidae > Alauda > Alauda arvensis. The sequence goes on from CADDXX010000141.1 coordinate 1,160,641, forward strand.
CACCAACCCAACTCTGTGTGCTAAGGAGGTGAAAAAGCTTTGTAAACTCCACTTCATAATTACAGGATTTGAGCTGTGGCATCAGAAATTTCGGGCCTATTTCGTAAAAAGAAGCTGATCATTCTATTTAGGGAAAACTCCCCCCCTCCACTTTTTCCCCCCCTCCCAGGATAGACATGAAAACACCTTTGAAAAATTATTTTTCCCCCTAATTCTGGTTTCTTTGCCGGGTGTAAGAGCGTTCGAGTGAGTGTAATTACATCTTGCATGGGACAAGCCAAATATTTGATCTCATATTAAAATGTTTTCTCTCCAGCTGGTGGGAAATGTGGCTTCTTGCAGCAGATGCAGAACATTTTTAAGAGCTGGGCAAGCCCCATATTTATTTATATGTTTATGGACATGTGGGGGTGAGTGCCCAGATGGAAATGGGAATGTRGGACACGGCAGGACACGGGGAATGGATCCCCTCTGCCAGAGRGTGGGGGGATGCWGGAACCCTGGTCACTGGGAATTCCAGCCTCTCTGTGCTCACAGGCTCTGACCCCCAGGAAAACTCTGCACTGGACCTGAGGCCCTGGAAAAGGCTCCCAAAATGGAATGGTAGAACTGGGATGRTGGGTGTGGGGTTTGGGTAGAAGTGTGTGATATCACAGGGTGGGAAACTCAGAGYTGAAGGGTTTAGAATACAGGAACAGATAGAAAGCAGGATGGAGGTTTTAGGGCAGAGGCTTTGTCCTTCTTTTCCACCTTCTCCTCCATGGCTCTGGGTGATAAATGGATAGAAAATCCAATTTTGTAATTGGATACAAAAGTCTGCATTGTGGGCCATGGGTGGTTGGTTACTGGGTTAAAAGTCAGAATAATTGAGGTGTAATTTCTTAATTGGACAGTTTATCCTTAAAAGGCCTTGGAGAGAGAGAAGGGAGGTTCCATTTTAGTTTACCTTGAGGTGCTGTAGCACTCATGGTCTGTGATACAGATAAGAATTCATAAATATCTGAGTCTGAACAAGAGAGAACGTCTCGAGCATTTAATCCCAACTGTGGCAGAAAAAGAGAAGATAAAAACCCAATAGGGGAGATGGGATATTGGGGAGAATCCTGCCCTGGGAGGGTGGGGAGGCCCTGGGATGGAATTCCCAGAGAAGCTGTGTCCCAYCCCTGGAARTGTCCAAGGCCAGGCTGGAGCACCCKGGCATAGAGGAAGGGGATGAGATGATCCCTAAAGTCCCTTCCAACCCAAACCAATCCAGAATTCCATGAAATGCTGATGATGGGAGAGGAAAAAAGTCTCCTAATTATGAACCCTTCCCTCTTCCCTGAAATAATTCAAGGTTTGTGAAATGAAGCCATGAATATTCCTGATCCTTATGGCATTGGGAACAAAAGGATCAATTAAAAAAGGAATTAAGAGCCCCCAGTGGTGCTGGGAGAGGTTCCCCCACCCCTCTGATTCCCTGATAATCTGAATTCCTGTGTTTTACACCTGGAAAGGGTTTGGAGCCATGGACTGGACACTCAGGATCATAAAATCCCGGGATGGTTTGGGCTGGAAGGGACCCTAAGCCCATCCCATCACAGACCATTCCATCCCCTGGCCTGGCAGGGAACATCCCACAGCCCAGACTGCTCAGTCAGGTGCAAAAACAGSGAAAAAGAAGAATCAGAGAAAAAAAAATCCAAGGATATAAATTTCCTGCTGTCCTTGCCCAGATCTCAAGGGAGCTCCCAACACATCCTTTATGGGCTGGGCAGAAAACACCTCTTGGCTGGGTGTTAATGAGAGGCCAYGGAAAAATTACACTGAAATATTGAAGTTTCATGCTCCAGCTTTGGACTTGAATCCATTTTACAGCCTCCTCTGGAAGTTTTGTCAATGTTGTCACCTAAACTTTGCATTGATAAATGATCTATATCAAACATTAAAAAATCCCAAACAGATAAAGAAATAGATGTCAGTGACTTCATGTGCCAGGTAATTGAGTTTCTATGGGGTAATTCCAGAGGAGCACAGCACCATGTGAGAGCACCTCCAGTCCCTGGGGAAGGGATTCAGGAATGACTCAGGAAAAGCTAAAAAGGAAATAAAAAAATTTTATTTCTGCAAGGTGCTTCTACACTTTTGGAGGGTTTTAAAGTTTTGTCAGCTGCAGCACACAATTCTTGACATCAGCACAATCAGAAGGGAGTAATCAAGGTAATGAAAAGCTTAAATAATCTCATTTGAACACCATCCTGATTAGCAGAGGGGTGGGAGCAGAAGTATTTATAGTTCATCAGGTGAAATTCMAATCAAGGATTGGCCTCCATTTCCCAAATGGAATCATGGAAGAGCCTATGGAAAACTACCACAAGTGTAAAGGAGAAATGGCCATAATTCTGTTTTGGAATCTGGATTAAGCCAGGATTCCTCTGCTTCCTTCAGAACACATCAAGGGATCCTCCTTCCAAAACTAATATCCCACATTTTTTAATTCAATTGTAGGATTTTTTTTCCCCCCATTTTCTCAGCTCAAGATCCAACAGCAGCTCCAGGGATGARCAGGTAATTCCATTTTCACTTTTCAGCACTGATGCTTTGTTTGGTTAAGAAGCCTGATTAGGAAATGAGTGGCCCAGGATGAGGTTTCACTCCAGCATCTCCTGATTTTTTATGGGAACCACCCACATCCAGCCCACCAGGAGCAGCAGGGAGATTCCAGAGGAATCCCATCCCTGGATGGAGCAGCACCAACCAAAGGAAAGCTTGGGTTTGTTTGAATTAGGGAAGGGAAAGCAGAGAAAAATAAACTGCAAACCCAAGTATGTTCCTACTCCTGGTCCTTTCCCCTGGATTAAGGAAGAGATCCAAACTTTCTGCACATGAAGGACAAGAAACACCTCTCTGCCTCCCTCAGCCCTTCCAGCTCTATTTAGTCTTGATTCAAAAATCATTGAGAAAAGGAAAAATCAAGGATTTTTGCACTGATTCCCATGACTGAGCATCCCATCCGTGTTTAGCCCGAGGAGCACTGAGCTGTGTAAATACTTCTTTGGGCTTCAGTGGCAGAAAATAACAGGGTTCAGTAAATGGATGCAARAGAAAAAGGTTGTAATTATTCAACCAAAATATGGAACTCAGCTTGCTTAAATAAATATCCTCCTGCCCAAAGCCAGCAGGGGTTTTTGAATGTATTTTATACCATTGGAGGGATAAAATGAGGATGTAAAGCCTGATAGCAGGAATTGTATCTAAAAAAGAGCCCTCAATATGCCAGGAGTGAGGGGGATGAAATATATGAGCCATAATTCCTTCAGGAAAATGCTGTGGAATGAGGGGCAGAGCCCTGTGTGCAGGGAGAGGTTCCTGGGGCAGCCCAGAGCAGGGCTGTGAATGCAGGCAGTCAGGAAAAACGGGCAATTCCAGCAAAATCCACSAGTCCCTGGAAAAGGGCTGAGCCCTGGGTGGGAGCCAAATCAGTCTTGTTGAGGAAAAAGGAATCTCTGTGCTGGGTGTCCTTCAGAGATGCTGCAGCTACAGGGGGATCTCCAAGGAGCTGTGGAATCACAGCAGTGACCCCTTGGAGCTGCAGGAAAACCAGCTCTGTTCAAGGGGGGGGAAAGGGATTGAAGGAAATTCCCCAGATTTTGGGTTTTGAAGTTGTTTCATTCTCAAAACACCTTCAAACACCAGCACTGATGGGATTTCTGTCCCCCAGGAAATCAGGATTTCTGCTGTCAGGGCTGGGACAGGAACTGCTGCCAGGAAAAGCCAGCATTGGTTGGGTCCCCTGCATTTTTCCCCATGAAATCCATGGAGATGCATTTGCTCCCATGAAATCCAGCTGGGTTCAAGGATACACAAAGGTTCTTCTCCCTCAAAACCAGAATTCCTCTCTGCAGCACCCACCAGTCACAGCCCAAAGCCACCTCAGGGCTGGGCAGCTTTCCCCACATGGAACAAGGGAAGGGTTTGGAGATCATTTCCATGGCCCTGTTCAAATCATGGAATCACAGAGTCATGGAATGGTTTGGGTGGGAAAGGACCTGAAATTCYTGTCCCTGTCCATGGGCAGGGACACCTCCCACTGTCCCAGGSTGCTCCAAGCCCTGTCCAGCCTGGCCTTGGTCACTGCCAGGGATGGGGGAAGTATTCCCAAGTTTCCTGGAGTTTGAGYTCTAGGGAAGGAAAGGGCTGCAACCACTGAGCTTCACTGGGAGCTTGGTCTGAAGGGCTGAGCCAGCAGTGCTGCAATGTTCCCTGGAATCTTCCCTGAATTCCCAACATCCCACGTCTCTGGACTGCAGGGGATGGCAAAAAATGAGGGATTGAGAGACACCAGGGATGGTTCTCCACAGGGCCTTTGCTGCCAGCCCTCCTCTGTCCTTCCCTTCCAAAAAGAGCAAAAAAAAAAGAGAATCCATCAGCAGCATTAAAAAAAAACTAAAATAAAATTACAACTCTCCATTCCACGTTATTGCAGAAAAGTAATTAAAATCCAACTGCTGCCTCCATCCCCCTGGGAGCAAATTTTTACTGGAAACGAGGAGGGAAGGTGGTTGGACTGTGGAAACATTTACCAGCTGCAGGTATAATGCTGTGTCTGTTGTCAGAGGGAACATTTCATTGGTTTATTTCTGGAGGATTATTTAGAGGGTTGTGGTCTCCACGTCCAGGTCTGAAGAGAGAGAGAGAAAAAAAAAAAAAAGGGAAAAAAATGCAAGCTCTGAGGTGTGCCTTCTTTCTGCAGAATAGTGATTTGTGACGTGTTTGTCTGAGTTAAATATAGCAGCCAGGCCTTGGGCACAGGCTGGGATTTGATCCTGCTTGCTTTTGAGAAAGAGA
>CADDXX010000141.1:1180984-1200949 GCA_902810485.1 Alauda arvensis
GTGGGTTGGGCAGGAGGTTTCTGGCTCCTTGCAAATATTTCTGGCCCCCCTGGAAAAGGATTCTGTAGGCAAAGCACAAACACACCCAGAGAGCCCCTGCCCCGTCGAGCAGAGACCCTTAAAATTCACTTTGTGCCTCTCCCACCACAGGATTTCCCTGGGTTTGCTGCTGATGCAGATATTTCATCTCAAAGCAGGAGGTTTTATCTAAAAGGAGAGTGTCCTTCCCTTGTCTAACCAGCTGCTGCTTGGTATCAAACCAGTGATTAAATCTAAAATCAGGGGAATAATTTTCCATTTCTYGGGTTGAGCTGTTGTCATTTGTCCTGCAAATGTCAGGGTTTTGACTGTAAGGCACAAAATCTGAATATCCATCTGTCTGACACTTCCAAAACTCATTTTGTTACCAATCATGGAAATAAAAGATCAACTCAGCTACTGAATATCAATAAAAGAAATCACAATTTAAATGGAAAGATACAATTCTATGAGACCTGAATTTCTCAGGGTTAAAGCAGACAGAAAATTGATGTTTCTCCTGTCCAGGAATTGGCCAAAACCAGGAAGAATCAAAAAGTCCTGCACTTTTCTTAACAACCCAAACTGAACCAGAGACAAATAATCTCACAATTTTCACCTTCACATCGTTTGTGGAGGKTGGATTTGGCCTTTGCAAATTATAGCAAAGCCTTGAGAGCCTACATGGAATAATTCAGAGGAGAAATTGGGCCCAACCATCACCAGAGCAGTGAGAAAACAAACACAAGTGGATTAACATAATTGCTTAATCAACAGCATTCACTGAAGGGCTTGCAAGTGTGTGGAATTAATCATCTCATTGTGAGGAGCATTATGAGTAATGAACATAATGAGAACTTTGCACAGCTGGCAACTATTTTAATCCATTAACCAGCAAAATAAATAGGTCTAGAAAAACAACATTTCATCKTATTTTTCACTCCATAACCAGGCTTGATAGTGAATATTGGGGTTAATTAAAGGAATTAAAGGGAGAATCATCTCCCAAACCTTCTTCCTGCCCAGCTATGAATGACAACTCCCTCCACAAGAATATTCCCCTCAGTCATAATTCATAGAGCCTACATTTCCCTGGTGATTGTGATTTTTTGGTGGAATCAGTAGGACTTTTATTCTGGATGTTGACAGTCTACACCCAAATCCTTTAATTAGGCATGAGGATGATGGTGCAGGTCATTGCCAAGGGTTGGGGACCATCTTTCCTTCCCTGTGTTAATCCAGGTACAAAGTTGGTGGTCTCCACCTTGACCCTCCTGRGAAGGTGAAGGTGAATCTGGAATGTTTCAGGCATTGAGGAGCAGTTTGTGGGGATAAGGAAATCCCAGGGGGAAAAATAAACCAGAATTCCCAATGCCTCGGGAGATGAACATTTGAGAATGAATTGGATACATTTTGCTTTTGTCTCSAAGCTTTTGGGGTCAGTTTGGGTGMCACAAACCCTCCTGTGACCCCAGCTGGGCCTGGGGAGGTCCTGCTTGCTCTGACTGAGCCCAAAGGGCTGGGATTTATCGTGCTGTTTTCCAAAGGCTGACGTCTCCCAAGGAAATATTTWTCCACAGCCATGGCTGACCTGTGGTGACTCCATCAATCGCAGGCTGGCAGGAAAAACCAACTTACACCCAGGGATTGGGGAGACAGAGTGCTCCCTCCTGGCTCCAGCCAATCCATCTCTGCTCCAGTGCAAGGGTCACTGCTGGAGGACCAGGCAACAGCATCTTCCCTCTTCCAGCTGGCCAAAGCTTCCCCAGATTCCTCAGGAGCAGCAAATTCAGGGATGTACAGAGCACCCATAACACCACCTCAGTGTTTTTCCGAGCACGATTTTCTCCTTTCAGAGCAGGAAAACGGAGAGAGAGCGTTAAATAAAGCAGATAATCCTCAGCATGTTCTGAGGTTTGGCAAAGAGAGCCAAGGGAAGCTCCTTATCTGGGTCCATCCTCCTCCAAATCCAGGCTGTCTCCTCCGTGCGCTGCGTWAAACACTGCAAAAATCCTCTCAGAACTGATAAGAAAAATGTCAGCAGGCTTTTTCCCCCCCTTCCTGAAGTGGGATGTTCAGACAGGGATGTGATCCAGCCTGGAAGTGCTTGAGGGAAAGTACTTAATGCTGGGGCTTTGAAAGAAAACAGAATTACAGCGTGAGCACCACAGATTTCATGTTTGGCTGTTGAAATCAGGAAGGAGGAAAGGAGTTTTCTTATTAGGGAGCAGTTGGCAAAAATAATAGAAAATAAACCAGATAACCAAAGGGAAAAAAAAAAACAGAAGACAAATTTTTTCTCAGTAACCAACATTAATTCTTAATAAAAATATTAATTTTGCAGAATCTTTCCACTATTTCTCCCGTTGGAGACAGGATAAGAGGGGATATGTTCTCAGGACACATTTATGGCTCTTATGATTAATCTCCAYAAAGATTTGGATAATAAAATCACCAGGAGAAAAAGTTTGAGCTTATAAGCTTAATATTGTCTACAAATGGGCTTCTGTGTTTTGAAACCAGCATAAAATGAAGGAATAAAGAGAGCTGGTAGAAWGATAGAATCCTTCAGGTTGGAAAAGCCCTCTCTGACTGGAAAGGCAAGGCCAGATTTTTTTCCCATGAAGGTTTTCATTAAATAAGGATGTCTTCCCTAAATATTTAGAATTTGAATCAGAAATTTCAATATTTTGGTAAGAGGACATCAAGTAAATGATGATCAGGGGCATGAAAAGTGCACTTATTGGGCAGGCAAAACATTTTTGGTCAGAATAAGAGGTTTTCCTCATGTTCCTCTAAGGCATAAATTTACAGAAGAGCTTGCTTTCAGCAAGGATTTTGAATATTTTATTTTGAAAACAGGCCACTTAAGGCACCTTGTTTACAACCCAATCATTTATCCCATTCAATGAAAAGGAAAATTCCAGGGAGCTGAATTACAAACCTGGCATTTGTTGTATCCCTTTTCCCTTTCCAAAAGACTGCAGACTTGTAAAGGAGCATAAGAATAAGGAGAACAAGGTCTAAAAACTGATCTCAGATCTTTTTATTTCAATTGTTTGGTTTTCCGCTTTCTCCTCAGCTGGCACCTCCACAGCCACCAGTGCCAGAGAACCAAGTCAGATCCCAGAGGAACTGGGAAAGTCCTGGCTCAGAAAGTCTCTGATTTTACTCATTTTCTGAAAGAGAAGGCCCCAAAACTGCTTTCCTTCTGCTGGGCCAAACCATGGAACAGTCCATGGATGGATCTGGAGGCTGCAGGACAAGGTTCCTTTAGTTTCTGTAAATTCCCAGTGCTCCTTCCCAGTATTCCTTCCCAGGCCCAGCACATCCATGACAGGAAATCACTGTCAATGTTTTCTTCAGCTGTTCCTGCAGGGCTGAGATTTGTTCAGGATCTGGTTGTGCTCCAATAACCAGGAAGGGGCTGAGCTGCTCCCAGTTCCTCCTGTGATCCAGACCYGGTCTCTTTTCTTGTCCAAAATCCTCCTGTTCTGCTTTACTCCTGTTTAACACTGGTAATGTGGATTTGGGACATTCCTAAAGGCATTTAGGGATTCACCACAGGAGAGCTGTTCCAGTATCCCCAGAGAACCCTCAGGATGTGTTTTGGAGGCAGAAACCCCTGGGATTTGTTGGTGGAGCCTGAGAGAAAACTGTGCTTTTTCYCAAGTTTTCTCTTAAGAAAAAGCCCAATTTTCAAGACTTCTCTCAAATCCCTGATTCGAGCTGATTTTGGGGTGGATCACCACGGAACCTTTCCCCCGTGGCACATCCCAAAGGCATCCCTGAGTGCTCAGGAGCCTCTGGCAGACGWGTTTATCCCAACCCAACCACACAGAGCTTCCCTCCCGTGGAGTTTCTGCATGGCTGCCTTTCTTCGTAAACCACTGGCATAAAAAACCCTCCCCAGCATTTTTCTACCCCCTTCCTTTTATTTTTTCCCCCCTTCCTCCACCAGGACTTGGGGTTTTATCTCAGGGCTGGGGCTGTGCCTGCTGAGGCCTCTCAGGAGGCTCCTCCTGGCCCAGGTTCCCCTCGGTTCMAACACGTCCCTGCCCAGCCTTTGAGCCCAAGGCGGAGATGAAGTCAACAAGTAAAATATGAAAATAAATAAAACTCCAGTTCAAACAAACCACTTGCCTCAGTAAATAGCTCCTGGCCCCTTTTCAGGGCTGGCCAGCAAATCATCTGGGCTATCTTGTTTTCCAACAGCTCGAAGGCCTTCAAAGCTTACCTTGTTTTGGAGCACTTAGCTCAGCTCGAGGAGAAGTGATTCAGATATTGTTGTGTATCGATGATTCATGATGGCCCTGCTGCAAAATGAAAGCTAAGGAGTCTAATCAATAAAATTATTGAGCCGCTTTGAACTGGTTCCAGGTCAATTTTTCTTGGCAATTTTTGCACTTCCTGAATTATACCGACCCAAAGCATGAATAATGATCTAAAATTACACAATATACAGAAACCATCTGTTAGATAGACACGGGCAGGGTGATGTCATTGGGCTACTTCTAATCTGGAGCCTTGGATGTTGCCAGTGATGATGTCACGGGCTTGGCAACCCGAGGGTTGAGCTGGTGAAGCACGAGCAGCAGTGTGATTTCCCCCGGTTTTACAGAAAGAACTGACTCGTGCTCACTATCTCCAGGAGAAGTGGAAGGGCTGGGGGCTTGCATGACTGATCCTACCTGGAACAGGGTGTGAATGGAGCCAGAACCCACTGAGAGCCAGCTCATCCAGAGACCAGACCCCAAATGTCTTGGACTTGCCCRATGTTCTCCCATCCTGAGCTCCCAGGCCCCCAGACCAGCTGGGTTCAACTGGCCAGACTGGTGAGGGCTTTCAGAGCAGCCAGATGTGCCCAGGAGCAGCTGCCACTTCCAGATGGGGGCCTGGATGCTCTGCTTTGATTCCAGTGAAAGCTCCACCAGGCCTCGCACACTGGATCAGCTCCAGCCCTGCTGAGGATCACAGCAAAATTCCATCCATTTCCAATGCCGTGAGCATTCCGGATCGGAATTCTTTCCCCATCCCAGTGATAACACAGGGTGAGCTGGAGCAAAGCTGATCTGCCAGGAGTTTTATCAATATCCACTGGCACTCATTTCAAGGAAGGATTAAGGACTGAGGTGCAGAATCTTGGAATAACTCATCCATGGAACAGCTCAGCCTCTCTTAAGGACTGAAGGTTGAAGTTTTCTGTTCCTTCCAACTGTTGGTTGTTGCCACCTGGACCTGTTGGGAATGTGTTTATTCCAATTGTTCCTCCTTCCTGAAGGCCAGGGATGGTGTCTTCCATCAGCCACCTGGCTTGGTCAAACAACAATGAACAAAAATTCAGTGTTTTTGTSTCATCTTCACCATAATTAAACAGAAACCCAACTTCTTTGTGACTTCTGGAAGAGAATTTTTAATGTGCAGAACACAAAGAACCATTAGTGGGTGATGTTTCACCAATCTCCCAAGCCAGGCTCGAAGAGACCTGAGTTTCATTTAAACTTTGTATAAAATTTCACTTAATTCCTGCTTGTTTATCAGGATGTGTAATTGAATTGCTCTAAGTGACTGAAAATGTATTTCTAGTTGGATGGAAATCTGTAAACAATCTGGAAGTTTCTTATTTTAACATCATTTTCGTTCTGCCTTCAGGGCTTTGCAAGATAATCAAATGTTAGTTTTTCTTTCTGAATGCAGTAGTCCCGTGCACATCACTTGAAAGGGAAACTCAGCCACAAAACCCCAAAGCTCAGCTTTTAAACCTGCAGCAGTCACTCCTGACTTGCAAGGACAGCTTCACATCAGCTCAAACGCAACAAATTGTCCCACAAAATGCTGATTGTGAGTGGAAAAAAACCAATCTGCAAGTGTTTTGGAATAAGTTGACTCAGAAATCATGGAATCATTTAGCTGGAAAAGACCTCGAAGACTGAGTCAAGCTGCTGAAAATTCAAATAGAAATGAGTGCAAAATTCTGTGTGCAACAGCTGGAACGAGGAGATTTTGGAAATCTCTCCCTTTTCTATTTTTCCTGTCAGAATCTTCTGTGTTTCAGCCCTTCCAAGCACAAAAAAGGCCCTCAGATGATAAAAACACACAATTTAACATGTAACAAATATAAATTTAATCAGCTTTATGTACAAACATTCTGTGCTCTGAGAGGGCAAATGTCAGAACACGTGAGGGATTTCTRCTGTGTTTTACAGCAGCAGTTTTGGCGAGGGGAGAATCCAAGTGGATCCCCTGATCCTACATTCAGGAACCTACCATGGAGATATCTCCAAATTAGCCATTAATTACAGCTGACTCTTCATGCCAGCCTTGGTATTTCCCATTTTAAAGGGCAAGGAAGAATTAAAAAGGTCAYTYTTGGACCAGGAGGGAAAAAAAAAMCAAAAAACCCACCAAAAAAACCAAAAAAACCCAAAACCAACAGGGCTGTGCCTCTTCCCTGAAGGAATCAGGATTTGSAATTCCTCAGCCAGCTCAGGAGTACATTCCCCCATTTTGGAGCTCCTGCTAAAGCCCAGGAGCACCCAAGCCYCGGGCTGGCCACTGAATCCTGGATCAAGGCTTTTGTTCAAGCGCTGTTGATGGAAAGCTCTGCTCCCACTGCCCCGCGTGCTCCATCGCCATGGCAGCAGCACAGCCGATCCTGCCCCGTGTTTGCCTTGGCAATCCATCAAAGGAGTGGGGAATGTGCGAGGTTTGGGGCAGCAGAGGCTGCCACGGGTCCGGGGGGCTTTGCTTTGGGAAGTGCCAGCCTTGGCCAGAGAGGATTTTCTCTCTTTTCCRTGATATTCCAGCAGGCAGGAGGTACAGAACAGCGTTTGCCATGAATCCTGCAAAAAGAAAATGAGGGATTTTCTGTTTAATTTTAACTTCAACAATGAAAAATGCTTGGGGGAAAAAAAAAAAAAATCAAGGCTTTTGCTTCTGGAGCTGCCCAGAGCTTAAAGTTCCCCATTCCTACCTAGTTCCTATCCAAGGCTCAGTGTAGGGAATCCCACTGACAGAAATCCCAAAGGATTTTCCCTCCAGAGATAAAGCTTCTGATTTCCACCCAATTCCTATCAGAGGATCAGTGTAGGGAATCCCACTGAAATACCAAGGAGTTTTCTTTCCAGAGCTTAAAGCTTCTGATTTCCACCCAATTCCTATCAGAGGATCAGTGCAGAGAATCCCACTGAGAGAAATCCCAAGGAGTTTTCCCCCCAGAGCTTAAAGCTTCTGATTTCCCCCCAGTTCCTGTCAAAGGGAATCTCACTGATACAGACTCCTTTGGAATAATGAATCTTGGCCATCACCTTTTGAATCCAAGGAAATTTTGACAAATGAACATGTTTACAGAACAATTTTCCCTGACATTCCCACTTTTACAGGTTGCTTTGGCTTGGATGAGATCAATGGGAAGGGTTTGATGGAAYTGGGTTTTCCTTGACTCCCATGGGAACAACCCAACTGTGCCAATGCTTTTGTGTTCCTGTGGAATCAGATTGGAAAAAGACCTGGACTAGGGAGGAGGCCCAGATTTGTTTTAAAATGTGGCAAATGTGAAAGTCCTGCTTTAACAGCAATAGAATTATAAATTCCTTGCAAAAATGCCACATATTTTAGGGATACTGTCAAGTTGCTTAGGACCCAAATTTAGGTTTTTCTGAAAGAAAAGGAGAAAAGCAAAATGGGGTTATTTACAAGGAAAAATTGTGACTTTTATCAAGTATTTAAATTCATTTTACCACAGCTTCTCCTTCACTCACTTGTGAGTGAATAAACCCAGTTTGTTCAGTGGGGTTGCTCAGGTGGGTGAAGTTTAGATTTTATRTATTTGGTTAAACAGGAGTGAATTTTATCCCCAGAAGTGTGTTACAAGTAACAATTCAGTGTCAGGCCGATGGACATTTCTGAATGCTGGCCTTTGCACAAGGCTGATGTCCTCAGCACCCACACAGTCCTGGGTGTTAAAATGCTGCCCAGATAAYCAGATATTGATTGATTAATTAAAACAACTCCTTCCTCTGCAAAGCAAAGATCATTTCACTCCTGATAGACACAGCACCATTATTCTCTTTTTTGTGGGTTTTTTTTTCCCTTCCCCTTTTCAAAGAACTTCTGATGCTCTCGATTTCTACCACCCAGAAGAATGGGTGAAAACGCTCATCTTAATTTCCTTTATTTTTGGAGGAGGAGGAGGAGGAGGGGAGACAAATCTCCATCYCGAAATCTGCAGCCCATGCGGGACTTCAAATGCTTCACTTATCTGGTGTTGTAAAGCCGGGGGTGTGCAGTAATACTCACCAGACAAGTCATAAATCATGAGCAGAGACAGGTGCAATAAATACCAGTGTCAGAAAGTTACAAAGTAAAATTATATTGTTTTGACAAGATGTCCAGATGCGTTGACAACGGGGGCGAGGAAATGGGCCGGCTCTGGGAGGCTCTGGGAGCGCAGGGGAGGCTGAGGGAGGCAGCAAAAAACCCAAAAAGRCCCAAGAAAAATAACCCAGGAGCTTAAAGGCTTATCAGGAGAACGATGTAACTACTGCAAAACACCTAGGAGAACACTCATTTTCTGGGGGACTCTTCCTCTTCTTTCCACAGTGTTCAATTGAGGGCATCTCCAAAAAAAACCAAAAAAACACATTTTTGGGGTTTGCTTTGCTGTTTTAGGTAAACTGTGATTGACAAAGAATAATTCTCTTTTTTGTACTGCATCRTGTCCATTTGCAAACTGGCTGGGTTTTCCTGTGCTTGCAGCAGCATTTGAGCAGCTTTCATGGATTTCATGTTCCTGCTTCTCCTCACTGGAGGTTTTCACATAAAAAAATAATCTGGGACAGGAACCCCAATTCAGCTCTTCCTTTCTGCTGGGGAGTTCTGGCATGTGCATTAGTATCTTCCTGAACAAACTTAAATTTTATGTAAATATGGGGCTTCTCTGATTTTCTGAATTAGGCCAGAAGGTTCAGCAATTTCCAGCTGTGAATTTTGAGCAATTTGTCCAACATCAGAGAGAGGTTGAGACAGAAACAACAACTTTCAACCTCACCAATTTCCCCAGCCATGAGCCCACCCCTAATTCCCTAATTCCTTATTTGTACACAATCCTTCTGGATTTTTTTTTTTTTTTTTACTTCCATGTATTTGGCTGAACCCATTTGTGAAGTTTCCAGCAGAATATTCTTGCAGAATTCCAGTTTTGGAATTAACCTTGGGGCATGCCTGGTTTTTGGTTTGGTTTGGGGTTTTTTATTGGGTTTTTTTTTCATTTGTTTTGGTTTTTTGTTTGGGTTTTGGGGGGTTTTTTGGGGTTTTTTGGAGGCGTTTTTTGCTGCCTGGATTTTAAATCCTTGGGAGCAAAATTCTGTTTGTGGAAGGGATGAGCAGTAAAAGCCTTGCCTGTAGTGTGATAATGAGTGGAAATAAAGCAGGGATGCCTCACTAAATGAGATTAGAATGTGCTGTGCCACTGAACCAACAGAGCCAGCCCTGCTCAGAAATTTGGTGCATTAAACCAAGGGAATCATGGAATGGTTTGGGCTGGAAGGGACCTTAAAAGTCATTTTTCTACCCCCTGCCATGGCCAGGGGCACCTTCCTCTGTTCCAGGTTGCTCCAAGCTGGCCTTGGACCTTCAGGGATTTTTGTACCAACACTTTGCTCCATTCCCACGCCTTCCCAGTTTCCCAAATTTAGCTACTTTCCCYGAAAAATTAGTGTCAGAATCTTAATATGGAAAGAAACCTGGGTATTTCTGCCCAGGTGAAACTCACAGTGTTTTGGATGATGCTTTTGGCTCCCAGACGAGGCTGTTCCATGGATGCTGTTGGATTTGGAGCTTTGGGCTGCCAGGCCAGGCATCAGCACCCTGTAAAAAAACCCAATATGTTTCTGTTGAAAGGAATGTGCTACCATAAATGAAGGCACTTGAAGGTCAAAGGTCACCGGGAGTAATTAGCCCAGGCCATTAAAGGAAGAATAAAAATCATGTTTTACAAGCTGATAGAAAAGAAAGTTGAAAATATGCCTTGGAGAGAAAAAAAAAATAAAAATAAAGCCAACAAAACTGCGGCAGCACATGGTGGGGTGGGTGTTGTTCATGTGCAGTAGGGACATGCTCACATATATTTTCTTTATGAAAATCTGCTCCTGGCCCACTCTGAACACGTGTCCCACTGAAAATTCAGGGAAAAAGTCAATCCTCCTGTGCTGTGTATAATGTTTTAAAAGCTACCTTTAAATTGCTCGAGCCTTTTTATCATCACATTATCTCCTTCCTCCATCTTAAAACCTGTTTGACGTTGGAAAAATACACAGAGTTTGACAGCCAGGCTGAAGTGAAGTCCAAAGATAYCCTTGGAAATTGCTGGCCATTTCCCAGCAGCTCTGGGGAGAGCTGCAGGGACACAAACAACCCACAAAGAGCAGGCAGCCCCTGGCCCAGGAGCCTGATGGATGAGTGACCCATTAAAGAGCCCCCTGGGCAAAAAAAGGATTTCATTTTGCTTAAATGAAATCAAAAATGTTCAAGGCAAYGTTGAAGTTGCTAAGTTGGGTGAAACGGGGAGAGATTTTTAGCACAAGTTGGAGAAAAATCCAGATTGAGGTGATGCTTTGGTTCCACATTATTCAGTGCTTAGGGGTTGTGCAGAAGAATTTAAACATGGAAAGCATCATTCTTTTTTTTATTTAGATACTTTTTTCCTAGACRTTGTGGTTGTCCCATCCCTGGAAGTGTCTCAGGCCAGGCTGGATGGGTTTGGAGCTACCTGGGATAGKGGAAGGTGGTTCCTGACTATGGCAGGGCATGAGATGAATTTTAAGGTCCTTTCCAACCCAAACCTGTGGTGCTCTGATATCAGTAATTAAGGAAATTCCAAGTTTTTCAGGATGTTCCCTGTGTCAGGCTCGTCAGGGATATCCAAGGCAGTTTTGTCCCAAAGGATTCCGAGCACTGGGAATAACCCTGCCTTCACCACTGACATCCTGGAAACCTCCGTAAAAAATTAAAAAAAACTTCTGATTCCCCAAGTCCTGTCACAAATGACTCAAAACTGACAGCCTCAAAATAGTTACAACCAAACAACTCCTCCCAGTTATCTCCAGCCATTTCAGGAACCAGCTTCAAACAATTYGCTTTTCACCCACTTCCTCCTCACCCCATCCCAAATCAGTGAACATCCACGGGCTCCCTGTGGCTGATGCTGGATGTGGAGAGGGGGCTCCCTGTGATAACACCTCGTGTTAATCAGCTCTGAGATGGTTTCCAGCTCTTCCTGAGCCCCCACTGCTGCAGAGGAGCCCTGTCAGCAGCAATTAGCACGAGGTTCTTGCAGAAGGAAAGGGGCCTATTTCAATTATTTGCCTCTCTGGTGTTCCCAGGTCCTCCTTCAAARTGAAAAATGCCATTCCATGGCCTACAGGGATGTGGCACCCCTGGAGCATCCATGTGAGCCTTGGCTCTGTGGCACAGAGGCCTTGGTGCTCCAGGAACAGGATGGCAAAATTCATCTGCTGGGTTGGGATGGAGCAGCAGGAGTGGGGAATGAAAAGCTCTGGAGCTGCTTTGCCCTTGTGTGAGCTGCCTTTCGTGCAGATTGTGCTGTTAAATGGCTCTCCCACGTGTTCAGAATGGGACTARAAGTGCAGATTTTGATAAAATGCCGTTTTCAGCAGATCCTGGTGAAATTTCTCTGTCTTTAGCAGCACAGACTTTGATAGAATGCTGTTTTCAACATTTTCTGGTGAAATCTCTCTGCCTTGGACTGTCCCAATTTCAYGCCAGGATTGGTTTCCCCTCACCAGGGATTCCTCTATGATCAGATATTTCCAGAACTGTGTCTCCACTCCATCCTGCATTTTCAGTCTTTGTTTTAAAGTGGCAAACCCCTTTGTTTTGTCTCTTTTTTCCTCACTTTTACCTCCAGTTCATTCAATGACCCCACATCCACACTTCAMCTTCAGCACCCCTTTTTTTCCTGGGGGCGCTCCCAAACTCCWGCAGACCCCACAAATCCCTGGGAAGCTGCATCCCCAAGCCTGCAATTCCCCACAGGACACTTAGACATTTGCTTCTAATCTGGGCCCCGAGTTTGTAATGAATTCTGTAAACATAATCACGAGGCCTTTCCTAAAGGAAAGCACTCCCAAATCCCAGCCATTTCTGCTGACACTTTTGACTCTGGGCTTGATCTTTGCCCAGGTTGCCAAATAAAAAGGGCAGAGGGCAGAGTTCAAAAGCGGCCGTTTACCCCTCGGATTATTGAAAATCAAAACCCGGCGGAAACGCTCCGGAGGAATTGGAGGAAACTCCTGCCCCCCTGCTCCCCCAGGAAGGATGTCATTATATTGTTTTCTAAGGTTAGGTCTGTTTATAGAAATAAACACTTGAGTGAAAACAGGCATGAAATGCTAGAAAGGCAGAAATGCACAGGGGCTGCTCCAGCACCACGAGCACGGCCCCGGACAAGAAATTCCCCAAGTTCAAGCCCCTCTTCTCCACCAAAATTTCTTTTCTTACACATCATTTATTAATGATTTATCTGTGCTGATAGAGATACCTGTGTCTATGTTTGGGGATGCTTAATATAGATTTTTTTTTGTATTTCAACTGATYTCTCTCTGTTACCTCAAGGCCTTGCACAATCCAACATGACAATAAGACAATTCCCATATCCTCTTTGCAGGCCTAATTATTCAATGCAGATTTTAATGATYGGGTATCAGTAATTACTGTTATCAGCTCCCCATTTAAGGCATCTGAAGTGAAACTTTCCTAATTTCAATTATCCCAAGATTGTTCATAAAGATGAATTTATGCTCCCAAACCACATTTCCTTGCTTAGTTTGGGCTCCAAGCTTCTCCAAACACACTTTTATGCATCTTTACCTGTGACTGGGAAGAGCTGGAAGATCCTGGAATGGATCTCATTTGTTCACATCTCCGATTTATTTTTTTTCACTGCATTTTCCCCCTCACTCCCACATGTCCCAATCCCACTCGCTGTCTGTTTATTGACCAATACAGAGCTTACTTTTTGCAATTTTTAAATTCAATTTCGATTTTCCAACAATTTCCTGATTTTTTTTTTCCCTTTCTCCTCCTTCCTTTCCATATAATTCCTTTCCCCCTTTTTCCACATCTGTGATGTGCAGCCACCACTTTGGATTTCTGGCACTTCCCACCCCATCCCTGCAGTGCYCCACTCTCCTCATGCTCACGTTTTTAGCTCTGGCTGTCRTTCCCACCTCTCTTCCTGTTCATATTTAGAAGCAGGAATAAGTTGAATAATTCTAAGGGGACAACAAACCAGAAAAAAAAAAAAAAAAAGGCCCAAACCCTGGCATTACATAGAAACAGGAGCACGTGGGGGAGTCCATAAATCATTCTTCCTGCCACATCTGTTTTTATTTTGAAGTTTATCAGCGCGCTCGGTCGCAACGGGGATTTCGGGGGATAGGGGAAGGAGGAGGAGGGCCCCGGCGCAATATTAATCTCCCAAAGTGCCTTCCAGAACATCAGAGAACAGGGAGGGGAGGTGGTGGGGAGGGGGCAAAGAAAGGCTTTTAGCTGGTTTCTGCTTTTCCTTCCTCAGGGCCGCAGATAAAGCCTGGCTGCCCACGGCGCGCGCGGCTGAAAAGCGCGATTCATGGAGGCCGCTATCAGAGCCCCCCTGGGACGGCCCTCGCGGGGACCTGGCGCGGGTGGCAGATAAGACAAGCCCCCAAACTGATACCTGCCCAGACAGCAAGGGGCTGTGCCCCCCTCTGCCTGCCCCGCGGGGAGCGTGTGTGGGCATCTTGAGRGAGACACTGGCAGCGATAAGGCTCGGCCTGTTCCAGAGGGCACGGATATCTGGAGCCTGTCCCGGAGCTTGGAGTAACCCCACAGCTCCCTCCCCTCTGACACAGCTGAGATCTGCTTGACATCTCCCTCCAGCCTGCTCTGAGCCCGATAGCTCACGGCAGGTTTGGGTTTCCAAGATCTCCATGGGGATTTGCGCGGATCAGTCCAAGCACACGTTGTCTTCCTTCTTTTCTCCTTTTGGAGGTGCCCTGTGTTTCACAGTGGAAGTGTTTGTGAACCAGTCTCAAGAGAAGCATCAGCAGAATGCTCTTTTCCACATGAAATCCTTGGTTCTGGAAGTGCATTTCAAACACTTCAGAATTCTGATAAATTAGAGCGTCTCCCTGCAAAGGCCAGAGCGATGAAGGAATAAAAAAAAGGGAGAACTTGTATTTTTTTTTAAAAATTGCACTGAAAATATTTATTTTTTTATTTTCATCACATATTTAAAACTTTTTCTGTTTTTTCCTGTGAGGCCCTGGCCCAGGTTGCCCATCTTCAGGCACCCTGACAACAAAATGCCACCTCTGAAGCTTCCCTCTGTTAATAAAGTTTGAGTCCCTTCCAAAGTTATCTCAGTCAAAATCTTTATTACCTCAGTGCCACAATATTTCCCTTTTCTCCCAGAAACATCCATTTATTATAATTCCAGACTAAAGTTCAGTTTTGAGTCTCTTCTCCATCTCAAGTAGGTCCAATCTGAATGCCCATTTATTTCTCCCATCATTTTGGGACAGGAGAAATCTCWATTTCCATCTTTGGCTGGGAAGATGGGGATGTTTGGGTGATTTAAATCCCCACCTGATGAGCCCAAACTGGTGTCCAGGGCTGAGCAGCCCTCACAACGAGGGTCTGTGATGTGTTGGGATCCTCATATTTAGAAACACTGGGATTTTTATTCTCCTCTGGGTGTCAAACAGGATTAGAGGCACTGGAGGGAGCAGGGCTACCTAAAAACAGAGGCCAGACAAAGTCAAGGGAATAAAAAGCAGCTCTATTTATTGAAGGGCCTGCAGGTACATTTAGGGCAGATGGAGCCCACCCAAAATGGACAAAGGGYTCTCACACTTTTATAACTTTGCTCCATTTSCATATTGGGGGTAAATCTGCCAATTACAGCTGCAGCTAATGAAGTCATTTACCCCAAGTTTGCTGCCCCCAGCTCACTTTTGTTYCCATCTCTCAGGGCCTGAGGCAGTGAGGGGTCCTTGATSCCCAGGCCTGGAGAGGAATTGCTGTGTGTGACCCCAATGGGGAAGCAGCAGCTCACACTGAGTGTGGAGTTCACAGTTACACACTAAAGAACTGCAGAGATGAAAAATATAAAAGCTAAAATCCTAAAGGCATCAAGTGAAGTGAGGGGGATGGACTCTGAGGCCTGCTGTGTGTTACAAACAGGGATTACGGATATCATGGGCATCACCCCCTTCAGAAGGTGCAATGGGCTGGGTTCCCAACCCCGACCTGTGAGTGAAGGGCAATATTTGCCTTGAAAGGAACTCCCTGATGCCAGCCGGACAGGAGGGAGGGAGTGATGTGGTTCAGATGGAGCTGSAGGAGGAGATTCAGGCAGGAGCTGCCCCTTCTCAGCACTCCAGCCCCAGCTGAACAGAGCCCCTCATGCACAGAGTGTCATTCTTGGCTTGTTTTGGTTGCAATTCGTTTGGGGGTGGGGCTTTTTTGGGTGTTTTTTCTCCGGTTCTGTGTTCAGTGCTTTAAGTGGGAGTGCAAGGAGGCTGGAGAGGGATTTCCACAAGGCCTGGAGGGATAGAACACAGGCAGTGAATTCCCACTGACAGGGAACAGGCGTAGATGGGATACTGGAGAAAAATTCTTCCCTGTGAGGGTGGGGAGGGGGCTGGGATGGAATTCCCAGAGAAGCTGAGGCTGCTCCTGGATTCCTGGAAGTGTCCAAGGCCAGGCTGGACAGGGCTTGGAGCACCCTGAGACTGTGGAATGTGACCCTGCCCATGGCTGGGGGGACACTGGGTGATCTTTCTCATCCTTCCCAACCCTGTTAATTCCATAATTCCAKGAAATTCTTCTCAGAAAGATCTCCCCTCAGCGTGGCAGCAGATATGGCCCATGCCAGCCTTTCCTTCTCCTCTGGACCATGTCACTGCCTCCAGAATTCCCTGGGAAGGGTCTGGATGAGATCAGGAGCTCCCACAGCTTGGAGAACACCTGAACTCACAAGGGAGGCTGCTGCAGCTGATTTTGATGTTGCCCAATTTKCCTTATTTCTGATCTTTTTGTGATCAGTAAATCCCATGGGACCTGCTGGGAATTCTCCTCTSCTGCYTGTACCACACAACTCCTCACYTTYCTGCTGCTGGARATTCCCAAGATTTACCTTGCAACTTTCCTCTGGTTTAGATTTGCCCTCTGAAATGGGAATTTGGGTGAATGGGGGAAAAATCAGGCAGAAAAACCAAGTTTCATCTGTCACCTTGATGTCAACAAGGATTTTCCTGCTTAGAGGGCTCTTCCCTGTAGAGCTGATTCCAGGTTTTTTGGTCTGTAAATCAATCTGTGTGCAAGGACAACAAAAGTTTGAATAAAATCGAGTTCAAGTGGAACCTAGAACATTATATTCTCCTTCAGATCTGTGACTAAATGAACAAAAATGAAGCATGAAAGTTTTTATTAAAAAATTGACACCAAAAATGGCACCAAAACAGAGCCAACACCGAGCTGGAATTCCTGTAAAGGCATCACTACTGCGGCTATTTTCCCCCAAATAATTTCTCCAACATCCATGTGCTCTCCTTCTCCCTTCCAGCTGCCTTTTGTGCAGCAAATCCCTGCAATCCCCTTTCCAAAGTGCTGTTTACACAGCYCATGTTGACTTAGCACTTGAATTGCTCGTCTCATTTCCCTGATTCATGGGCCAGGAGGATGCTGCGCTCTTGATTTGTGGCCCAATTGATATTTTGCTTGCCCTGGGGCTACCACCACTGCTGGGGCCTGCTTTCCATGGAGTGATTAGTCCTGACAGCTGSAGCACACAATTACCTCGCCAGGCTCCCCTGAAATGCTTGGGCTGGACCAGTCCTTCCCCAAGGAAATCCTTGGATGTGGGGCTGGAAAGCTGAGTCCCAGAAGATGGACTGGGAGATGTGGGCAGCAAGCAGGAAATGAAAAGTTAAACCAGGCAGAGATCTGCTTTAATCAAACCTCGTGCACTAATTCGATTTATTATTAATTTGTTTCTGTTTAGTCTTAATTTGTTTCTATTCACTATCAATTTATTTCTCTTTGCTGTTAATTTTTTTCTGAATTCCGCTCAATAATGAAAATCCATTCCCCAAATTTATTCTCTTCAGTTGTATCAGCACAAAGTTCCTTCAGCATTTGTTTACAACCACCAACTCTTGTTTCTTCCCATTAATTCCGTAACTTTCAGAGGAGTTCCATCATTTTACTTCCCTCCTGTCAATCAGACTTTTCTTTCAGCTGCTTTAAATAATCAGCTGCCTCCAGCTCCCAGACTCTGTGGTTTGGTTGGTTGGGGTTGGTTTTTTTTTTGATAGATAACATTAACAAAGCTCTCCTGAGGAGCTGTTTACTGGAAACAGAGCAAATATCACGTTCCTTATACAGTCTGCAAATGGCTAAAATCAAAATAAACAGAATTTCCTAGGACAGGATGCTGGAGAGGGGATTGATTCCTCAATGAAAACATCCCAACAGGTTCCTTGCACATCAACAAGCTGCTTTCAAAGGAGAAAATGGTGTTCAAAATCTGAGCTGTCTGCAAAAGTTAATAATCACCCACTGATAATTTAGGAAAACCACAAACTCCATGGATTTTTACAATTCCCAACCATTCTCAAGAGAGAATAAGAGCAGCTCTTGATGGGATCGAGTCCATTTTTCCAGGAGGGGGCTGCTGGTTTAACCTGTGGTAGGGGATGATGCAGAATGATGGGGTCAGGATAAGCAAATCTGGAACAGGGAGTCTCCAAGTCCCAAAAACTGACACATGGCACAAACTGGACTTTCCAGACCCTCCTAAATTCCCCACTTTAATGTGCACCCTCAAATTTACTTCAGGCAAAACACTTTGACCAAAGAAAGGTTTTGCCTCCATAACCTACCGAAGCTTCAGGAGATGCAAATGACAACGTGGARGAACAGAATATATATTTTAATTAATTTTTGTGCAGCTAAATCCATAAAGATCCATCCTTTAACCCCCATTTTTCCCACATAGGCTGGCAAGAGCAGCAGTAGGAGGAGAGGGAGCTTTACGGGGAGGGAGGGGGGGACCTTGAGGCAAATCTCTTAATTAGCTGTTACCAAAACCCCTGAGCCATATGGCCACCATAAAAAGGGGATTTTAATACACTGCTCCACTTTATGTCATCAGTTGCAAGCCGTGGATTCACTCTCACCCCCAGTAACACAGAAGAAAACCTCTGAAGTGAAAACACGGCCCATCTGTTGGCGATAGGGGCCGAGCCGCGCACTCTCCCCGTGCATTTCTACATTTCCTGCATTGCATATGATTTCAAATATTTGCTCTCGGAGCTGCAAGGTGTCCTACTGTCATAACAGTCAAGTTATTCATTAAGCTGTCAGCACCTCGGCGCATTGCTCCCACGCGGGGTCCAGCTCTGATTTTTCCATTCCCCCTCGGAGCACCCCCCTCACTCATCGCCCCCCTCGGAACGGGTGCAACTGAGATCCTCACGTCAACAGATGTAAACCAAAGCCCTGCCTCTTCCACTGCCACGCTCCCAGCCCCCCGATTTCCGAGGGCACTAATGGATTTTCGAGTCTGCCAGGGTTTTGTTCCTATCGATGGTGATGCAGTTCTTGGCACGCACTTCTGAGCCCCCCGGGGCCGTGGAGCCTTCAAAGCYGAGAAGTCGAGCAAAACAAGGACCAACCAAAAAAGCAAAGAGCCCCCTGATTGATTCCCAGCGCCGGTGTTTGGGAGTGAAGCTGAGCAGATGGTTTAAAACAGCAAAGCCAAGCACCAAACTCGCGGAGCTCTGCCTAAAATTGGGCTTTTGTGCTAAGCCTGACCCGCGGGCTGCCCACCTTCGGCACAGGGGGAGCCAGTGTTTGTTGCCACTCCAGTGGAATAAATAAAATAGGGCTGCTGGAGGCTCTGCTGARGGTGACTTCATGTTGCTTGGTTCCTGAATTCAGCTCTTTTTGTGCGTTTTTCAGGAGCCTGAAATGGAAAGCTGCCTTGTCACTAAGACAAAACATCACACCTGGCTTTCTTTTTGGTCATTTGGGATGATTAGAGATGACTGCCCTCTGAGGAGAGAGCAGCTGATAGCTGATTCATTTCTCTGCTTTAATCTTGGTTTGGGGAGAAAGTTCAAATTCACAGAATTTTGCTGGCCTTCAAGGGTGCCTTTGACCCATCAAATCCTCCTGTCACTGCCCTYGGAGCAGGGATGTCACCGGCCATGGGAAATGACAATCCAGGTGTACCAGCATTTCAGAAGAGGAAAGGGGCTAGATTGTTCACCCTGGATAAAGGCAAAAATGCTACACCCAAAAGGCCTGTCTGTGGTTAGACTCTCCCCTAGCCAGGCTGTTTGAACCWTTTCTCTCTCTTCCCCTGAATTTTTGCTCGTTTTTTCCCCCAGTTTTTGCCTGTTTCCCACTGCTGGGTTCAGACTGATGAGGCACAGATGGATGGGCAAGCCGCAGACATCCAAATAATGTCGCRATTTGATTGTCATTGCTCTGGGGTTTAACTCTGGCCAGCCTTGCCACACTCCAAGGCCCTGCAGTTGGACCAGATGGTCATTTTAGCTCCCTTCCCACTGAAGTATCTCATTCCAGAGTACAGAATCAGGATAAAGTCTGTGTCCTATTCACATCCCAGGGATTGGGCACACCCTGAGGGACACAGCTGCAAGCAGGGGCTGCTTTACCATGGCCAGGGGGGCTCTCAAGGCATCAACCATTCTCCAGCCCCTGTTCCATCATGTTTCATCCCTTCCCATCCCTTCCCATCCTATCCCGTCCCATCCCATGGATTTGTCCCGTCCCATGGATCCATCGCATCCCATCCCATGGATCCCATCCCATGGGTCCCATCCCATCCCATCCCATCCCATCCCATCCCATCCC
>CADDXX010000141.1:1201354-1230703 GCA_902810485.1 Alauda arvensis
GATCCCATGGATCCCATCCCATCCTATCCCATAGATCCCATCCCATTCCATAGATCCCATCCCATTCCATAGATCCCATCCCATCGATCCCATCCCATGGATCCCATCCCATCCCATGGATCCCATCCCATCCCATCCCGTCCCGTCCCGTCCCGTCCCGTCCCGCTGCGTTCCCAGCCGTGTCCGGCAGGTGGCAGCGTGGGCCCGTCCCCGCTGCTCACATTTCTTTCTCCTGCATAAATAACAAAGTTTTCGCTCAATTTCGAGCGATTTTCGGCGATTGGAGGGAAGCGGGGAGGGAAGCAGGCTCCGGGCAGCCGGCAGCGGTGTCCTTAGGGAAGGGGAGAGGGGTAGGGGGGGTATCAGCGCTGCTGGGCATCGCCCTGCCCCTAACAGCTCTCTAGGCTGTCACTGTTTTCTGCTTTTAGAAAAGGCTGAGGCTGCATTTCAGCGTCGGGAGGTTGTCAGTGTGACCTGAGATCCCCGAGGGACAGGAGAAAGTCTGGTGTCGGTGGAGGTGACRCAGCTCCTCTGCCTGCAGCCATGTCCCCATCGTGGATAGCAGGGATGGGTCCTGAACATCCTCCCCCAAACTCGGCCTGGTAAGGGCAAACAACTCCKCTGGAACAGCTGGACTGGCAGTTCCCATGTTCCACAGGGAATTCTGTATACCCCGTGTGTTCTGTGCTGAAAACACGACAGGGCTTTTGGAATGAGACGATTTTCAAGATCCCTTCCAACCCAAACCATCCCACARYTCCATGAATTCAGGCTCCTCTCCCTGGGAAGAGCAGCAGAATCCTTCCCTGAGGCCTCTCTCAGGAGGGAATGGATGTGCTGTCCATGGAGGAGGAGGAGGAGGAGGGTGTGAAGGCTTCAYAGGGGCCTGTCTGCACCTGGGGCTGTTTCACTCTCAGCACCCATTCCTGGGGAAGCAAACCCTCTCACTCAGCACCAATCTGCTYTAAGCCAGGCATAAATAAGTTCGGGCTGTTATATCTTTCGCCATAGTTCGGGCAGATTTTTCTTTTTTTATTCCCCTCAACGTTCTCCCAGGGCCTGTTTTTATTTCTTTCATCACCATCAAACGCCGGCTCCTGCAGCTCTCGGTGCTGCCGTGGGCTCGGCCCTGCGCAGGTTGGAGTGAGCAGGGCATGTTTGCTCTGACAGGAACTCTCAGCTGGCTCGTTAGAGCCTTCAGCAGGTGGGGCAGCCCCGAGCAGTTCATCCATCTAAATACAGACGTTATTAGGGCTGACCTTGCTTCTCAGCCCCCCTCCCCACAGCCTTTCCGTGGGGTTTAATAAATGGATGCGAGCTCTGCAGAGAGCAGCCCCACGCTGGGCAGSCAGATAAGAGCAATGTCATGTCAAACATTCCATGGGAGCCTGGCAAGTGGCTTTGGGTGGAAGCAGATCCTGGGAAAAACCAGCTGATTTATGAATCCTGGCCGGGCGCTCGTAACAGCGCAGTTCTGGGGAGAATCAGGTTTAAAACCTGGAGCTTGTGCGGGGTTTGAATAATCATTTTCTAATTTTAGCTGCACCAGAATGTTCTGCTCAGTCCTGTGCCACTGGGTTGGGTTTGYGGTGTGCATGGCCATGGATCATTGTCCTTACCCAGTAAAGGGAGAAAAGATCAGATCTGGTGACAGTGGCTTTGTTTGCTCTGGACAAAATTAATCCCCAGAGAAGGAAAGCGTCAGCAGCTCTCCAGAAATAAAGAAGAATCTTTTTCATAATTCCCATCTCCCTTTTGTTTTGGGGTGGTTGAAACTTCTCTGACGTTTGGAAATGTTGAAATGGTTGTGAGGCGAGGGGAGGTTTCCCAGTTTGTGCAGAGGTTGTTKTGCAGCTCAGTCTGTTCTGCTCCAAGGCAATAAATGCACCAAACTGAAACAGGAGGGACTCCACTATCCAGGGGGAAAAATATTCCCTGTTTTTCCTAACATTTTCGAGTGCATTTAATTTTTAAGCATCGAGACAAAAAAAAAAAAAAAGGCTTTTGGTTATGTTTTATCTCTCTGATTGGATCCAAGGYTGACCTAAAATGAGACTTTTTGGAGAAATCTCTAAGCAGCAATACTGGCTCGGGCCATCAGACATTCTTGGGTCATTAGGACTGATTAAGGTGAGAGCAAAGACTTTTATTTTCTTCTCTGTCACTGGACTCAGCAGCAGAGCCTTTTCTCCACAAAGAAACCTCCTCAGATTAAATTAAAAACCCCTGAAGCGTCGTCCCACTGAGCTCTGTTCCAACCCCATTGTTGTGACGTGATTGTTCAGGGGTGACTCACCGAGAACTGGAAGTGACCAGGAGCAATCTCCCAGCCAGAGCTGGAAAATCTCGGCGATAACTCTGAGACACTGCAGGAAAACGTGGTCCCGTTTCTTGGAAGTGTCTGATTGCACAAACCCGTGGTGGGATTAGTAAGAGGTGCTGCTTTAGCGCGGATTTGTTCTGTCTGAGCCACGGCGATGCCCAGGGCAGTGGCTGGGGGTGAGGCTGGCAGGGAATGAATTGTGTGTGTGAATTTTAATTGCCCATCTCAGCCACAAAACGAGGCAGCGAGACAAAATCTGGGCTCATTATCTGCTCCAGGACAAGCCTGCTCTTTCATCATCTCACCAAGGCTCACGAGTCGGGGTGTGCTGGTCACATTAAAAAGGAGGGGCTTTCCCCCGTTTTTGGCCATTTTTTGTTGCTTCTTCTCCCTTGGAGGGCAAAGCCAAGRACTTCCCAACCTGAGATTTCTCCTCCGAGCAGAACAAGAAATATCAAACAGCCACAAGCAGCCACCAAACRGAGGGGGTTTCTTATCAGTCAACAWGAAAATCACSTTTTCCACGGTCTGCTTTCCTTTCCAGTTCTTCATCTGAGCTGCACACGTGGTAAAAGTGAAGCAGCACCCTGAATTCCAGGAGCAGCAGCGGGGCTGAGCCAGCAGCTCCCAGCTCTGGTGCTCTTTGCCTTTCARCAGCTCCGTCCCTCCCCTGGGCTGCAGCCACACAGACACAGGCCAGGTCGAGATTTGGGATAACAGCAGGAAAGCCTGGTGTCAGAGCCCCAGACAGTGTSCTGCTGTCTGCAGGGAGAGCAGAGCATCCCTCCCTCCGCCTGTGGGGGTGCAGAACCCACCCTGCCCCTCAAGRGGAGCCCCTGTGGTCATGAGCAGGCCTCGATTTCCTTCAGGAAATCCAGGGGAGCAGGGAACAGGCAAGGGAACACGRACACCCCCACTGCAGTATTATCCTGGAAAGGGAAGAGTTCCTTCTAGAACTTTCAGCAGAAAGGAGTGGAGCTGGGTGAAAATGGTCAGATCAGCCGTTTTACTGGAAAACGTGAAGTTTGGAGATTTTTCTTGATTATGTACTCACCCCGATTTTGATTAATTAATCATTGGATTGCTGGATGTGTGTGCACACTGGGAGTACTCAGAAAACTTGGGTTCGATATTTGAACACTTTGATGAAACCTGTGCTTCCTGAAGCTTCTCGGAATTCTCTTTAACATTCAACCTGAAATGCTGAGTGCTGCTTTATCCCCAAGAAGGACCTTTTGCTGTATCGATTTGCCTTCAAATATTTCGGTAATGAGCCCATGCAGAAGGTCTGTGCTTGGCTTGGCAGAGAAAGGCAAACCCAGTTCCTTACGGCTCTGCTGAGCAGCGCTAATTACAGCCTGTGCTGGTGGGGTGTGCACATGTGAGTCATGTATGGATCACCCCTCTTCCTTTGGAAGGAGCACAGGAGGAATTTTAACTGCGGGGATGAACAGAAAGGACCCAGAGTTAATGGTTCACCGAGGAATAAATAGTTCCTCTTCTTGACACCCGCCCGCCCAGCGCCAGACCTCAGCTGGGCTGAGCCACTAAATCATTAACTTTAATAGGGATTTGCCAGTTTGCACCTCGGCAGGATCTGGCTCCCATATTTCAACAACAATCCTGCTCAGACAGAGCCAGCACATCAGGCACGGGGGGGGCCTGGCCACGGGGCAGCAGGGCCACACAGCTGCTGCTGCCCCGCTTGGGACACGGCGAACACGCAGCCCCAGGCAGCCCAAACGCAACTTTCCAATCATATATCAGCCCCTSGGAGAAGCAGGCTGTTGTGCCCACAGAGCTACTGTATTTTTGTAATGAATCAGACAGGAATAGTGCTTAAACTGCTTACACTGCTTTAATTTACAGCCTGTGGTAATATAGTGACAGTAATGTTGTCATCGTTTGCTCTCTTCCTCYGTGGCATCGAGCCCAGGCTTCCACGTTCTGGTTTTTTGGGAYGGTTTCAAGCTCGGTTTTACCCCCACCCACTCGACTCCCCCCCCCACTCCCTGATGAAATGAGATGTTCTTTAAAATTAAATAAATAAAGCAGGCCTCTCTTGATAGCTCCAGGATCTGCTGGGTTTTCTCTTCTGCCTTTAATGTGCCTTTCACCCGGGGAACAGAACGAAAACGCRTTTTCTCTGGTAGGAACTGGCATGTTCGAGATGGTGTCAGAATTCAGGAACATGACAAGCAAAATACAGCTGGACTGGAGGCCTCCACCACACATGGAGGAGGAAATATTGCATTCCCATGCTGTTTTCATGCATGCGAGCGAGCAGCCACATTACAAACCCTGAAAAACATTGTGAGAACACTTGACATTTCCCAGATGGGAGGCTTGGTTGAGACTCCCCCATCTGCCTCGCCTTTCTCCCYGGGAGTTTAACCCCTTGGAGCTGCTGCAGGGAAGCTCCAGCTCCTGGCCATGGCCCTGGAAGCCCCACGGGGTGGTGGTGGCTGGGCAGGGTTGTGGGAGGGCAGGTGACACCCAAGCCTTGGTGGGAAATGTGGTCAAGGATGTGCTGGTGGTTCTCAGTCCTCGTTTTATGGAGAGCCAAGCTCTGCACAAACCTCACTGGGGGCTGGTTTGGGACCAAAATCAGCAGCTGCTCCTCAGCTCCATCGTTTTTGACCCTGACAACGTCATGGCCTTGCTGGTTTTAAACTCTTTTCTGAGACCTCTCAGGCTTAAACTGAATAATTTTTTCCAATAATTCCATGATAATTTATGAATTTATTCTACCTGAAAAACAGAACAGTTGRGGGAATAAACCCAGCTGGATTTTTTTGGGGCATTTCAGGTGCAAATCTGGTTGGGATTCAGTGTGGAACACCATGCTGAAGTTTCATCCTTAGCAGAGCTCTTACAGCCCTGAAAGATGTTATTCAAAATTATCTACTTGCTGATTACTCCTTGATTTTGTCATAATCCTTCTTTAACTACCACATCATGCAGGCCTGCTGGCAAGTTTTTAAGTTGGATAATTTTTTAAGGCAGACAATTTCAAGGCAGACAATTCTAAGGCAGACAATATTAAGGCAGACAATATTAAGGCAGACAATTTTTTAACACTGGCAATTTTTTAAGACTGGCAGTCTTTTAAGACTGGCAGTTTTTAAAGACTGGCAGTTTCTAAAGACTGGCAGTTTTTTTAAGGTAGACAAAATTTTGTTCACTATTAACTGGCTGAGCAAACAGCCTTTATTTCTCAGTGCCAGGCTGGTTTTTATTCAGCAGGTCACCGAACCCAAGAGCACAAAAGCAAGTCCCTTTAAAATCAGAGCCAAGCACTTTCTCAGGGCTCTCCCACTGCTCAGCAACTGAGCGATGTCTGGCCCAGAGGCTCAGATGCCAAAGCCTACCCTGATATAAATCCACCRTCCAAAAACCCATTGGATGCAAATCAGAGATTTAACTGTGCCCACCCCCTTTTTCTCCCTTTCTTGCTTCCCTCTTGATCTCTTCCCTGCAACTCCTTTATCAAAAATAACTTGGGGAAGGAAAAATAAACACTGGAAGACGCTCAGCCATGTGTGCAAGCCAAGCCTCTTCCCCCTGCCCCTCTCCTGCAGCCTGAAAGGAGCTGGAGCTCCAGTTTTGGAGGCAGYCTGAGAAACCTCAGCCAGTTCTGCTCACAGCTGGCCCTGCCTGGCCGAGCCCAGACAAAAGACTTCCGTCTTTATCTGGCGCTTATTGAGACATCTCATTGAGCTGGAGATAAAAGGGAAGGAGATGCGCTTTGAAATCGAACCATCGGGGCGGCACAGGCAGCAGCATGCAAATGCCACACGCAAATGGCTTCAAGATGAAGCTGGAGGAGAGGATCACATCCCGGTGCCAGCAGGGGTTTGGCTGCACAGGGACCCGGCAGAACCTCGGGGGAGCTGGGAGCCGTGGTTGGTTCAGGGAAGGAGGTGGGAGCTGGATGTGGAAACGATCCTGGAAAGAAAAGACAATGGCGTGGATTGTTCCGGAGGGGTCCCTTGGGTTGTGCACCAAAATAACTCCACCAAGCCACGCAGAATTCCATATCCCCGATTTCCTTCTGATCTCCCACCTTGGGAGTTCTCACAGGGCTTCAAGTGCTGCTCGCTGTGTTTGTCACTTGTCACAGAGTCACGGACACACGGAGTTTTTAGGGTTTTAGGAAGGGACGTGTGGAGATGACCCAGTCCAGCCCTGAGAGCCCCGGGCAGTGCTGGACACACCCATACCTGCTCTGCTGTAGGGAGCGAYTGTGTCACACCTGAGGCTCTCAGGCTGCTCCTGGAAGTGTTTGGTACCCCCAGCAAAAAGCGAATTTCTTTTTCTCCCTCTCTCTAACAGTGCGGTGTTACCGAACCCTCAGAGAGCTCTGGTGTGGCCAGCTTTGCTGTATTTTTATATTTACTTGATTTAAAGGCTGTGTGATGTCTCCCAGCTGAAATGACAGCAGAAGAGAGGCTGTGCTGGGGCTGCTGTGGGCAGTGAGGCTCTGAGGTTGGTCCTGCCAGGGTCACCTGCAGTGTCCCTGCCTGGTGACATCACCGAGCTTTGGGATCTGCCATTACCTGCAGAGACTAAGCCAGGCTTAGCAAAGACCTYGGGGCCGCCCAGAAACCTCTGCCTGTGGGCAGAGCTGGCGAATCACCCTCGAGAGACRTTTTATCCTGGTTTTATTCACCTCTTACATCCCCCAGGCCGGACACACCTCGCTGGGCTTTCCAGGGAAGAATGGAGCGTTTGAGGAGGAACCTTCCCCTGCCTGATCGCTTTCCACCCACCGAGAAACGACCGCTTAATAACGTGCAAATCTCTGGTTAAAGAATTACCGAGATTAGCCTGAAGCCTGACACTCATCCCGCAGGAGGGAGCTCACCGAGATGCTGTTGACAAAGGGAAACTTTGTTAAAGCGTGTTTAGTTCAGCTCTGCTGTTGCAAGGATCCCTAAGCTGCTTTGTTTTATGAGATTTAGGGCAGAGGATTTTCTTCAAGCAAAGGGCAAAGGATTTTCTTAAAAAAGCATATTCCCCCTAGAAGGGTGCAGAGTCTCGTGGGATCTGGGGATTAGGTGTTCATTTCCTATACAAAAGCTCCATAATTGTCTAAAGGATGCCTGGATCTGAACCAGCTCCAAGTGAAACATCAAGTGCAGAGCCTTGAAAAAAGGGAAAAAAAAAAAAAAAAAGAATAATTTTACTTCGTGTTACCTGCACTGAGAGTTTGAATGAAAGGTTTCTCTCCACGGATGTTGTTTGTAAAAGCCAAAAGATTTGTGGGATCTGAGCAGTGGGGAGAGGAAACTGCACAGAAACTCTGATTTGGTGAATGTGAGCTTACAAGAAGGTTCTTCTGGGGAGTTCCTGGTGTCCTGTCCCAGACCTCTCCTGGCCTTGTGTGATTCCCAGGATTAATTCCACTCACCAGGGCAGAGGGCTGCTGGCTGGGAGCCCATCAGCAGGAGAGGGTCGGTGTTTCTGGAGCAGGAACTCTCAGA
This sequence comes from Alauda arvensis, assembly GCA_902810485.1. NCBI lineage: Eukaryota > Metazoa > Chordata > Aves > Passeriformes > Alaudidae > Alauda > Alauda arvensis. Next base: position 1,209,164 of record CADDXX010000141.1, read on the forward strand.
AAGCACCATGAGAAGTTGCCGTTTCGTGCTGAACCAACAAAAAAGGCAATGAAAAGTCAAATATTTGGTGCCATTTCTGGTTGGTGCCATCCATGACTGTTCATCCCTCCGCAGGAAATCAGCTTTTTCTCCAGTGACATTTGATCTGTCCCTTGATAGATTTCCCTCCCAGGAGCATCCCTGATTTATGTGCAGTCGATGTTTGATGCAATCACATCTCCCATATCTCAGGTTGGGAGCAGGCTCCCTCATCTTCTCCACTTATGGCTTGGAATCCTCTCTCTTTTATTGACTAAAATATTCCATGGGAATATTCCAACCCTGCAGACACTTCCCCAAAATTCATCTCCCTCTTGAGCTGATTTTCTGTTACTTCTCCTCCAGGTGAGCCACTTGTTGCTCCCAAATATTCATTTTATTCCAGARTGAAAATATTTCAGGCTGAACAGTTCAGGTGCCCAAAATTCAGRCAATTTCACTGAGAAAAATTCCCCTCATCCTTCAGGTGCTGACTAAAAYCAGCTGATTTCAGAGTATCTTTCTTCTCAGCAGTTTGTGCACAGTRAAATATTTGCACTTTGTTCATCTCGTCTGTATCAGCTCTTAAAGTGATTAGTGCTGTTAAAATGGAATGTAATAATAATTATTGTAGCTGTGATCATCTTTCATTTAAATTACAGTTTTAATGTATTCATTATCCTCATTGAGTATCAACAATTAAAATGTGCAATTTTTCCTCCTCTTGACCTTTTTTGATCCCAGTTCTGTCTGGGATCCCCTCTGGACACCCTGGAATCTCTGCAGCAGYTCTCATCTGAAGGGAGATGCCAGTTGTGATCAGCTGTGTGTGCACAGGGAGGAATGTGCCATTCTTCCCTGTCCCTTTGCCATCCACGTGAATTTTACCACCAAAACCCACAAATACCCACACTTTACACATTGCAACAGTTGTACTTTCACACCCACAGCAAGAACAACCCAAGCTCCACACAGACCCCTGACCAGGAAAGTTTAGACTTTGAAAATGGCTTTTTTTCTCTATTTTTTTTTTTTAACCTCTGTCTCTCTCTCATTTTTTTTTTCTCCCTCCTAAACCCTTCACGGGGATTGCCTCTTTGTAAAGTGTATAGTCTGAGCTCGGTTTTGGGTGGCTACTCCCTCTATCCCCGGGATTCTCGTGACCATATGGAGCATCTGTGCTTGACTGCACTTCACACAAACGCTGCCCAGCGGGGGCTGCGCTGGCCTGGGGGGTGTTTGTTGCTGCTGCTCCGTTCTGCACAGGGATTGCTCTGCACAGCACTTTGTTAGGGTSTTCTGTGGGTTTTATAATCCTACCCCACACCAAGTCACATTGCTCCATAAGGTGAGACTAGATGACTCCACAGAGAATATTGAATTCTCAGGTTATGTGTTCCAGAAGAGCAAAAAAAATTTTAAAAGGGTTTTTTCAGACATTTCGCTGTAAGATGCACAGATCCCTCCTGACTTGCAGCACCTCAGATATTTCCTTGTTCAACAACAGTAATTTTAATAAACTTAAGGTTGGAAATTAATGGCTCTGGTTTTCCTCTTCATGCTGGTGTTACCAAACTTCTCTGAGATGAAATTGCTGTCACTGAAACCTGAATTGGAGCCAGTCATTCTATTTTGGGGTTTTTAAAATAAAAATAAAAATAAGGCGTGGATTTTGAAATAAAATAAAATTAAGGCTGAAAATGAATGGGTCTGATTTTCTTCTTCATGCTGGTGTTACCAAACTTCTCTGAGATGAAATTGCTGTCACGGGAACCTGAATTGGAGCCACTCATGATATTTTTTGGGCTTTTTTAAAATAAAGTAAAAATAAGGCTGCAGGTTTTGATCTAAAATAAAGCAGGCTTCTCTTGCCTCCTCTGTTATTGATACTGAAGAGGTTTGATGCAGGTGATCAAGAAGATAATACAAGTTTGTCTTACAAATCATCTTTGAAATATCCAGCGCACTGAGGCACTTGGGAGGATGAACCGTGGGGACAATCCTGCCCCAGCCCTGGGAAACAAAGGGGCTGGCTCCCAGCAATCCTGCCTTTAATTACTCTGAACCCACTGATTAAGGCCAGGAGCTCTCCCCTTAATCCTGACTTGCTCCTGGTGACCCTGSTGGGGTTTGAGGCTCCGTCCCCGTTCTCCCGGGCATCCCGGGCAGCTCCTTCCCGGGGCCACCTCCGTGTCCCTGGGAGCATCCTCGAGGCAGCCCTGCCTTAATTGAGTTGCTGACATTCCCCTCTCCGTCCCTGTCTGCTGCCTTGCCAAGGAACAAAGGAACAGCCCCTTCCCATTAAGGGYGGTAATAACTTAATTAAAACCAAGTTGGCCGCGCCGCGGGATGCAGTTTGTCATCAAGAGCCCTTCCGTGCCTTCCCCCTCTGCTTTTTGATAATCTATGCCAGATATTTAATCACTGGATACCCCGGTATAAAGCTCCCCAGCCTCCATAACCAGCAGAAAGCTTGTCAAAATAAATTTTAACTTCTGACCGTGGTGGAAGCCCAAGGAGGAGGCATTAACAGAATCAGGGCTGTCARTCAGGCCTTGGGCTCGCCGTTTATATTATTAATTCCAACTCTGGTGGCATGGGCTTGGGATAACAACCATCCTAAGCTGCGTTGGTCCAAAAAACACAAACCAAGAGTGGAATATATTTCGTGCCGAGGTGACGTTGCTGAGTGTCCAGAGGAACTTTTTTTTGTCTTTGAAAGGTGATGTTTTATTAGATTATTCTCACTGCCAAAAGACACAGCTACTGTCTGGCTTCGTTTGCTGAGGGGCTTTTCTTTTTTTCTTAATGTAAAGATTTATTCTTCGCAGAAAAGCAAAAAAAGCCAAGAAATTGTTGTTTGTTTGTTTGTTTCTGGGCATTTAATTAATGCAACATGTCAGGATGGAGACTGAACATTCTGTGGTGGGTTATGGAGTGAAAGTGGCCTCACAAATTGAAATCCAGCTTGGAGCCCATGAGCTGGAGGTATTGTTACAATGCAAACCAGCGGGAAGGATTCCAGGGAGAAAGGGGAGAAGTGTGTTAATTGAGAACAATAACACGCCCAGGACCTCCAGGAGCTGGTGACCTTAATAAAAGGAGACAATGCCATGTTGTTGCATAACCCAAATTTCAAATTCAATTTCAGCTGGAGTGGAGCACGAGTGATGCAGAGCTCTGGTGCTTTTTCTCTGCTCATTTGCTTTTGCTCTGTTCATTCCTGAGGCCATCTGAATGAAGAAGGTGTCACCGTTCAGCTGGGCTTGCACTGGGTTTCTCTCTCCCATATTAGACCCTGGATGGTGGAATCAGTTCCAAGGGCATTAAACACACAAAAGGTGAGGTTTGAGGGGGAAATTTGCAGTCAAATTAGCATCAGTGGCATGGGTTCCATGCCACCTTGTCACAGTTTGTGTTCTTGCCCAGTAGCTGTGTCTGTTGTGACTTGAATTTGGGTGATAAGAAAGGACTGTTGGCACTGAGTTGGTCCTGAAGGGTGCAGGACTCTGGAATTCATTTATCCCCCTGGTTTCCTTCCTCACTGTGAACAAAACCAGGCTGAAGTTKCCTGGAGAGGATCCAGAATTCCCATTTTCCAGAGTGTCCTCCCTGRTCACCTCGAAGGTGAAGCCCTGAAGTTGTGGCAGCTGCACAGACCTCACTCATCCAGTCAGGCAGAGCTGTGAGTGAAATCCATTTTTTCCCTCCCATGTGGGAGGTTTTGCCTCTTTGTCCTCAAGAAAAGAAGGAATKAGGAGCAAGAAGCTCCATGAGAAAATTCCTGAGTCCTTTTACACCCCAGCTCCAGGACATGTGACAGATCTGAGTGTCCTCAGCTCGAGGACATTTTGTGGCAGCAATTTCTTGCATGCCCAGAGCTCTCAGGCARGATTTATTATCTTATTTTCTGTATTTATCTGTGGGAATCCCTTCCCCACTGATTTCCCACCATTTTTTTGTTCACCCACTCTTCCCAATAGGAAGAATTTGGGTTTCTTTTTTCTGGATAAAAATGCTTCAATTTGGGGAAGGTAGGAGGGTCAAATACACCACTCAAGATCCTGAAAACATTAATTAAAAGTTACAGATAAGACCCTAATTATTGTCCAGGATATTRTGGATCTGGTTGGTGTCCAGCCAGCACCCTCAGCCTCCTGGGAGAATGGAAATTCATCCCAACAATGAATCTGCCATCATTTTTAATAAATTTGGTATGATAAGATCAAAACAGAAATCCAGTCATCCTTATCTCCTCTTTTTAAAGCAAATAAATGTAGAGTAGAAAGCAAATACAACCTTTAGGATATTGTGTTCTAGATCCCTAAATATTCTGGAATATTTTAGGGATGAGTGAAAAATGGAGGAACTTTTCCTTCCTCCCTTTAGTCTGGGCAACACAAATTCATCATTTATGAACTCGCACAACCTTTCCTGAGCTGTGCTTGCATTTCAAAGCCATTGTGAGGCACAAACTGCAATATCTATTCTGGTTTCCACCCCCCCTCTCCCTGTCCAGCTCCACAGAATCCAGGGATGTGGTGTGTGCCTGCAGTGCTGGGATGTATTTGTGCATATCAAAAGCAGCAACTCTCTCAAATCATTCATTGAAAGTTCCACTTGGCTTCGAGTCTTCCTGAAAAAAATATGTTTATTTTGTCTTCTCGACTTACTTCTCCTCGTGTCTGAGTATTGTGCCTCCAGGAAGAAAAGCTTAAATTGCTGAAGTAGGGCTTTTTTTCAAAGCCTGCCAAGAATAAAGTGGCTTAATAAGGAAGCACACAGATTTCACTTTCTTACAGGGGAAAAAAAAAAATAAAGAAAAAAAAGAGTGAGCCATTTGRAGAAAAGCTGGAAACTTTAGGAGCAGTGGATATTTTCTAAAAGTGGAAAGATAGGAGCATTTTGGGGAGGAATATGAGGCTAACTTGCCATGAAACTTGGAAAGGATGAGGACCCCGCCAACCAAATTGGATCCATGAGCACAGGGGGGTTTGTGTGGTGGGAATTCTGTCGTGGCAGGGCCACACCTGCGGGCTCAGGGAGCTGTGACCGGGCTGCCACGGAGGATCTGCCCCTGGGGGAGGCGTTGGGGACACAGCAGGGACAGTCCATGGCTGTCACCGCATCCCTGGGGAAGGACAAACACCTGGAGAGGCYGGGAGCAGCAGTGCCCARGCTGCTGTCCYGATCTGCACCCTSCAYTCCTTTGGGGTTTGGRTGTCCCCAGTGCCAGCCTGACCCCACACRCAGCCTGCGGTGTCCCTGTCCCTGTCCCTGTCCCAGCCTCAGCTGCAGCCACTCCCTGGCCACCAACCCAGGGGACACTTCCATCTCTGAGGCGCCTGGGGGAGGCTCCAGCCACCAATTGTTGTGTTTGTTTTTGTCTGAGCAATATTTGTAGGAAAAACAGCCCGGGAGGAGCCGTGACTCATCCTGGGAGCTGCAGAACATCCCTGATCCCCGCTCCTTCCACCAGCAAGGGCTGGGATGCCGTGAGGGAAACGCAGCASAGCCCATTCCTGCTGCTCTTCATCAGGGAAAAGCCAATCCAGGCTGAMAAATCCAGGGTTTAAGGCTGCCTGGAAGTGGGGGATGCCCAGGAGGACACCCCAGCACTGCCACTCTCTTGGGATCTCTGACAGAGCCTTTAGTAACTGGCAGTGAAGGGCAGCTCAGATAGGTTTGTTCCATTTTTCACAAGTGGAACAAAAGAGAGGTTGAAAGAAAAAAACCAATGAGGAGTGGAGAAAACAAGGTTCTGCACCAAAAATGGCCAACGGGAGGGTTTGGGGCTGGTGTGGCTCAGCCCAGGCAGGAGCTGCTGTGTCCTCACCCCGGCCATGGGTGCACTGGTGACTCCTGGGCCYGGTGCCACCTCTGAGTCACTCAGCATCGCTGCTCCACACCTGATCATTTATTTTTGGAGGTTTCCAGCCTGAGTACAAATAAACAAACCCAGCCCAGGCCGCAGGCTGAGGTGGGGCAGCTGCAGGGCAGTGRGAGATGGTRYTGGGAAGGGACAGGGAGATGGAAACACCAGGCAGGTATTTCAGATTAATTGGAGGAGTAAATCCTGCAATAAGTCCAGGTTATTTATGATGAGTTAATGAATCACAGAATCACAGAATCACCAGGTTGGAAAGATCACTCACTTCAAGATCACTGTGTCCAATCCATGCCCTCAAACCTCAACTAAACCACGACACCGAGTGCCACATCCAGTCTTGACTAATTAACTTTAGTAATTAAGGGTGTWTAACACTCAGAATAGTTTGGTTTTGCTGGCCAGGGATGGAATGRATGCATTTGCTGCCTGACAATGCAGTGCTCATCCAACCTGCTGGAGTTTATCAGAGCAGGAATCCGGGCACCATCAGCACTGCAGCTCCCCAATAATGTCAGAGCATCCACAGAGCAGACAGGAGCGCTGTGGAAGAAAACCACCAGCTTTATTATCACTGTTTGATCCCTAGGACCCAACTGAATATCCACATCTTTTGTAGGAATTGCCCAGGATTCTTTAAATAACCCAGTTTCCATGTGGAGGGGTGCTGTGTCAGGGTGGAAGGGGTGGAAGGGGTGGAAGGGGTGGAAGGGGTGGTTCTTCTCCTCAGGGCTGATTTGCCAAATCCCTCAAATTCCATGTGGTGGCTCAGCAGTGCTGGTGCCTTCAGCTGCTCCCACAGAACTGAGAATTCCCAGCTCTTCTTTTACCTTTCAGGGGCTTTAATCCTTCTCCACTTGGATCCTGTGCCCATCAAGTCAGAAGTATTTTCTRCTTTTGGGTGAGCTCTGAAAGACCCATGAGGCAGAATTTTGGGACCACTGGCCCAAGCAAATACTGGAATTTAGAGAGTGACCCTTATAAATCCTAATTTATTTGGATTCTGCCATCACAGTTTTGTTCAGGGTCTGCTGAAATTCACTGCATTGTGTAAAGATTTCCGAATCTTTGAGCAGAGGGAGGCACTCAGGGCTGCCCTGTCCTGATTAAACTTTATTTTAGATTCATSCACTGCACAGATTTTTCAAACCTCTCATTCCACACCAGCAAAGTCACCTGTTTTCCACGGGACACTCACTGGAAAATGTGGGCAGTCGGATTTCTCTGCGGTTCAGCCACTCCTATATTTGAAACGCTGCTCTGAAAAAAAAAAACAAAAAAAAAAACAAACCTCGAGGCTTCTTAGACCTGGAAAGTTCAATTTGCCRTCATCTCACCCCTTTCTGAAGAGCTCTCATTTTCTCAGAGTCTCTTATTTTATACAAAATCAATTTTTTCCTGTTTTTATCCCACGATGATTTCACTCTTCTGCCAGTCCTTGATTAAAAAATTGCCTGAGCTGATTCATACACGGAGTTAAACTCAGCCTGGGATGGGGYGAAGCATCTGGTTGATATTTCAGCAATGTCTTGTGGTTAATAAGTTCTGCTGGAGCCACAGAATTCCTGCCCTGGCAGCTTTCAGGATTTTCATGTGGAAATTTCCTCATTGCTTTGCAAAGTCGGTGCCTGTGGGGTTTTTATTCGGGTACAAAGTTTCGGGGTTTGAGGACTCCGCAGGACAAGTGTTGAAAAAAGTAAAATGAAACAGAATCAAATTAAATTAGATTARGTTAAATTGAATTAATGATCTTGTCGATTCTTCTCTGTAAAATTAGCTGCCGCTGTGACCCTCCAAACACAGCCCTTGGTTAACACCTCTTCTTGTATCAYGAAAAACAAATATCTGGAGCAAAATTTGTCTGTTCAAGACATGATTTCAGACAGTTTTCTGCTTGTGACCATGTCACTAAATAACGAATACAGTGCACTCCGTGGTCATGGGCTGGAAAACGACTTCAGCTCATTAAAAAAAAAAAAAAAAAAAAAAAAAAAAAAAATGTGCAAAAAAAAAAAAAAAAAAAAAAAGAGGATTCCTGGAACACCAAGAGGCAGCAGAAATCCAAGGAAAAACCCCAACCTACGTCAGGCTTAATATTTATCAAGAACCTGACACCAATGTGGTCATTTCTTTGCTTGTTTACTGTTGAAATGAAGTTTATTCCCATTTGTAATCTCCAAACTTTCCTTTCAGCTGGAAAGGGCACCTCGGGTTTGGATGGGGTGGGATGGAGGAGATGAAAGGAAAGGGAGGAGGCGAGGAATCAAACCTGCCTTGCCAAAAATGTTCCTGCAGAAACCAAATCTCTGTGCTGCTTGTGTCTCCATTTCCCAGAGGTGTGAAATTCCWGGGGCTCTGAGAAACCAAAAATGAGAACCAAATGAAATTGGGGAGATTCTGGGGTTTCTTTGCCCCACTCAGGAAAACTTTTCAGGGAATCAGGGATTACAAAATCAGGCAGARAGAGGAAATAATGGGCCTTATCCAGGGGGATGGAAATGATTCCTGARCTTTCTGGGAAGCAGCTGATGGCCATTGCAGAGCTCAGCTCAAACCAGCACAAAATACAGACAACTGTAAATTTACATTTACATTTACATATTTAAATTTAAACTTCTATTTACATTTAAGATCTGCCATGAACTTTAAAGAGATCTTTAAAAAAGAGCTTTTAGGGGTTGTTCAGAGATGCTCTTGGTGAGGAATATTTATGGCTGAAATGAACACTTTATTTTTAGCAAAACTCTTTCATAGTTTGTCATATTTGTCTGCAAGATGTCTTAAAGCATCTGCAGGAACAGAGCACATTAAYACAGCTGGAAAAGGAGAGAGTGTTTTGTAATTTATAAATGGATAAATATTTGTTAGATTTATAATAAATATAAACATAAACAATGGGGAATAATTCTTATTTTTCAAAATAATCTCACATCCTGAGCTTYCATTGATAAACAAGGTTATTTCTGTTGAAATAAGTTGGAATATAAAGTACAATCTCTGTTTGCCTGAGATACAGATGAAATATGGAGAGGGACAGTAAAAGGATGCATTAAAGGGAAGTTTTTTGCTGCAGCTGTCCTTGGGAAATGATTGATCTGCTCCCTTACATCAAATAATTTTAAAATAATTCCATTTTACCTGAACCTGTGTGCTGAGACAACTCCCTGAAGGAGCTGCGGAGAAAGGATGACACAGAAACCCCTGAGCATCCCCAAACCCCTCTAATGAGACTTAATTCTGTCTATTTTAAGCTTTGATTAATTGTACTTTTGCTTCTAATGGCTCCCAGCTTGAATGAGTGTCCAAGGCTGAAATGATGAATTGTTTGCCGTCCACCACCACCGGGGCAAATTTATGGCTGCCCACATTACTTGGCAGAGGGAGAGGATTTTGGAAGGATTAAAAAAGTTGGGAGGAGGCTGTGGATGGAGGAAAGGCTCCRCTGGGAGCAAGGAGTTGAGACATCAAGGTCCTCATTGTCCAAGGCTGAGACAGAAACCCTCCAAGCACTGCTCTTATCTCGTTTTCATGAGCACAGAGTTCTTCCTTTCCATCCCTCGTGTTGTTGTTTCCCTGAATAAATTTGCTTTCCTATCTCCAAAAAAAGATTGGATCCCAAGCACAAAACAAAACATCGCCGTGTGAGCAAAGAGAAGCCAGGTTTTTTTGGCTGTAGGAGCTTAAGTGGGACAMAAATGGCCTCTTTCCAAGCTGCAAATCTCTCAGCACGAGGTGCTGCTCTCCTGACAGCCAGCCCGCAGTGCAGCTCCCATCTCCCTCAGGATTTATGACACGATTTTGGTGCTTTRGGCTGAAAGAACGGGGAAATAAAGCTCAGTGGCAAGTGAAGTGTGGGCTCCTCATCCCAGAACTGAAGGAGGAAATGTCAGGGAGGAGGCAGAAGTGTGGGACATGGAAATAAATCCCATTTTTCACYGCTCTCTAAACCAGGAGCACTGATAGCCACTCAAGGAGGGAATATTTAATTTATTAATCACCCTGCCTTCTCCAGGAACCTGAAATGGAGATAATGAGGAAAAGCCTGCAATTAACAGAAAAAAGACTATAATCAAGCCTTTGTGGCCATTTATTTGGGCAGGARCGAGGACTCCACTCCATCATTACTCCCCACACCTTGTTCACTTTTTGGGAACATTGGCATGAGCGAGAGGAACATGTTGTGAAACTAAGCAAATACTTACCCAGGAATATTCCCTGCCCGTGTGTATTTACAGAAATATCCATTTGAGAAGGGTTTAATGGCTGCTTTGACAGGCTGTGTGCTGAAACGAGCTGCAATAATACCCTGCAACTTGGGAGCTGCCTGCCCGGGGTAAATTTGGATCTCATTTATTTGGTTCAAGCGAAGTCGGGAGATGCTGAGAGAGCCACGCCGGGGAGGGGGTGAAGGGATTTTGTGCTTCCAGGGAAATCTGTGCTGCCAGAGCCTCTCCATCCTCAGGCTGGATACCCATCCTGTGTGCCCCCAGTGCATGCAGTGCACACGAGCAGCACGCAGGGGTGAATGTGTGTGAAATGTTTCAATTACCTCTAAAATAATGTTTAACATGTTCCAGACATACTGCATTAAGCAAATACCCCGGCAGTATTTGAAGCGTATTCTGTTTTTCATTTTAATAGATTGTAAATGTATTAAACACATGTTAAGAATATATTTCATACACTGCATTTGTAAAATATTATCAAATTTATATAGGCGGAAACCACAGAGCCACCACAGGATCGGCTCCAGAGCGGGCCCATTTGGGGAGTTAACCTTTTAGCACCACTGCATCGGCACACAACGCGGGGTTTGCTTCCATTTCACTCCATTTGTGCTTCATTTTAAGCCCTTAACCCCTTTAGCTCKAAACTTGGGGCTCTGTAGGACATTTATACCCCAAGCAGCTCTGCCCTGGAGCTCCCTCTTTTAGTGCTGAGAGAGGTGCTCAATACCAGAGCTGAAAAACTGCCCCGTGGCCATGGGATTGAATATCTGCTCCTCATTGAATACCCCCTCCAATCATTCAATGGCATTAAATATCCCCATGAAAAGGCAAGGTCTGCAGATGTTTCAAAGCTGGAAACTGAGATTCCACTCGGTTTCCTCCCCTCTGTCCTGCAAATGCAGCAAACTGCAGTTTTGGGTTTTGGGTTTGGGCCAAGCCAGGGAGGATGGTTTGGGTTTGAAGATGTTTTCTGAGCCCAGACACCCTCAGGTTTCTTTGAAAGCAGAACCCRGAGCGAGGTCTGTTCCTTTGGAAATGAATCCCATCTCCTGCCTGAGCTCAGCCAGAATCCTGGAAATCAGCATTTAACACGAAGCAGAGGATGGGGTGTGYGAGAGCTCAGCCTGAAAGTGCAGGATTTAATCCCAGGTGTATCCACAATGGCCCTTCAAGGGTGTAGGAATCCAACACATTTCCATTTTTATACGTGAATAACTTCAGCTACTTTCAATTCTCCTCCTTTAACGTGGATTAAAACAGCAAAGCCAGCCCAGACCCAGAGTGAGAATTGAGATTTCCAAGTTGTACTGGGCAGAAATCCCAAAGCTTTGGTTGTCAGGGGCCCAGAGCAGACCCTGTCACCGGAATCTCTGGTTCTGCCTCTCTGCTGCTGGGTTTGGGAGCACASACAGCACCTGGGGACAGGAATCTGCCACTTCCCAAACTGCACTGAGCTTGGTTTTAGCTCACACTAGAACTCTAGAAAGAGTCACTGCTGGGTGACAAAGAGGAAACTGATCCCTCATAGAGGAATTCATCATCAGTGCTCAGATAAASCAGCCCAGGAACTCCAGCTTTCCAAACATCCTGGAATATTGGCCTCATAATGACATTTMTATTTGATGTGTTGAACCTTTTGCTCAACTTTTTTTAGAGCCTCCATTAGTTTATAATAAAAATTAATTATCCGAATTTATTTCCAGCTAGAAAAAATTCTTAGAACCAAACGATTTTTAAAATGAAGTATTAAAACCCAAACATAACATGAATCAGGGAGAATATTTTATTTTTGACCCAGTGTCCATCCCAGTCCAGGAAAGCAACCATTGCCTCCAGAGGATTTTGAGGCAGATTCTCCTCATGAAGAAGTTTCCAGAGAGGTTTTAGAAGGGTYGGTGCAGGAACTTCCACCAGGACATGGGTGCCAGGATACCCCACCCAGCCCCTGGGAAGCGAATTGCAGAGGGGCTGCACAGGTGGAAAAGAAGATTCCTCAGGCCAGGATGAGGCCKTGGATTGTTGCAGGCTGCCCCTGTAAGCACAGCCTGTATTGACACTCCAGAGCTTATTGCCAGTGACCTGTGGGGATTGGGTTTCCTGRAGCTCAGGAGATCCATTTCAGCTCYGAGGGGGAAAGATCAGACACRTTCTGAAGCTCCCCAGAAGAGTTATGACAGATGTGTCACAGTAACTTAACTGCACCCTGAAAAAATATTAACTCTGAAGTGTGTTGGTTTTTATAGGCTTATTTCACACCATTATCCACTTAACTCCCCAATAATGTCCCAGCCCTGGCCAACGAGCACCAGGAGATATTTGCTGTGCTTTGACTTCCCAATTATTTTGTGTGGATGGGTGAGATGAAATAACAGCCAGACATCCTGAAAAAAGGAAAAAAAAAAAAAAAAAACCCCACTCAAATATTCACCAGCGCTGCGAAAGAATTCCCCTTTCACTCACTTTTAATAATGCAGGATTTGCCTTATCACATGGGATGGATTTCTGCTGCAGGAGCTCTCAGATGGGGGAAATGCAAAGCTGGGAAGGAGCAAATTCCCCACTTTGTCACGTGGAATGTGGGACCGGGCTGTTGTAAAACATTGGCAGGAGGAAAAGCTCAGCCAGCAACGGAGCCAAATGTCAGCCCCGAGCTGCCACCCTGCATTGCCCTGATCTGGGCTGGTCCTTCCCAGCAGCTACTGTGTGACCTGCTGCAGGAACAGCTGCTGGAAGTGATTTCACCCCATCTGAGAGCACTTTCCTCGTTCCTTTTGCAGTAAMTGTGCAGAGCAGCTCGGAGGAGGAGAGGTCCCAGGATCAGCTGCTGCTGCTGTGAAATCCCATCAGGGCTCTGGGGCACAGAGGGGATTTCAGTCCTGCCATCTCTTCCTTGCTTGAAAACATTAAATGTGTAAAGATTTTGGGGACACACAGGTAAGAGGCAGTGAAATCCTAAGGAGAGGAGGACAGGCACTTGACTAGAGCCAGATAAGCCATAACAACACAATTTTTATTTACCTGATCACACACAACCTTATTTTTGAAAGAAAAACACATTTAAGTTCATCTTGCTGGGTTTTTTTTTTCCACTGGATGCCCTTGAATTCCACAGGTGGTTATCAAAAATGCTATTTTTAATCTGACTTTTAATGACTAAAACCAAAAGCTGAGAGGATTTTTTTTCCTCTGCTCCAAATGGAAATGGATTTGATGGCAAAAGGAAAATTGTCTGAGGGGTTTTTTCCCCCTTTTTTAGATAACTATTGCCATTGCCATGAGGGTCACAATAACACAGAATTTTTGGAGACCTTCACACRTGGTTTTGATGGAGTTACACCAGCAATGAGTCTTTCTGTGCAGCTGTGAAAGAGGTGATAAAACACAAGGATTGAGCACCAAACGTGCAAAGATGGGGCTGAATTTGAGTCCCCCAGCTCTGCTGGGACACACTGGGTCCTGCTGGGGGACATTTGCTGAGGCACCACTTTGTCCTTCTGGGACGTGACGAGATAAACCCAAACTGGGAATTAATGCACCCCTGCCTCCTAAATCCTGCTCAGCTCCTGAGCCCAGAGCCAATTCCAGGCAAGAGGCCACTGGGAAGGTGTCCAGTTCTCTGTACCCCATGCCCAGCTCTGGCTGCAGAATCATTTATTTCCTGCAGCTCCCCGGCCAAGGAAAACATCTCGTGTGCCTGTGCAGGGCAGCTCTGCAGTGAGGGGCCTCTGTTGCAGATTGTGCACCCCAGGGGCTGCCCCTCGTCCTGGGACCTGCAGGMAGCTCCACACCAGGGCACTGTGGCAAAAGGACTGGGCTTTACTGGTCCTTGAGCCTCCAGAAATCAATGTCTGAGCAATGGGGTGAGTTGCCTTCCTCCCCACTCCGTGAAAACCCATGGTGAATTGATTTTGGTCCCTTTTTTTTTTTTTTTTTTATTTMAAACTCTAAGCAAGGTAAAATTTATCTCMAAAAAGCCGAAGAAAGGAGGCTTCAAAAGGAAATCTCAAGGTGTAGGTTTGTGTCTGGGAATGGATCTGGGCTGGGGGGAGAGGGAAATGGGGAACTTAATTTCCTTGTGTTTTCCCTGGAACATATTTTTAAAGGGATATTGGAATAAGTTTCCATTGAAAACAACCCCCCAACAAACTCCATTTCTCATTCCTGGACCCCCAGAAATCTTTYACCTGGAAGGAGCTGGATGTCATGTGTTACTGCAGCTCATGGAATCAGAGAATTGTGGAATATCCTGAGCTGGAAGGGACCCACAGGGATCATCCAGTCCAACCCCTGGCCCTGCACAGACACCCCAAAATCCCACCCTGGGCACCCCTGGGAGCAGCTGCTGGAGCTCCTGGAGCTCTGGCACCTYGGGGCTGTGCCCATTCCCTGGGGAGCCTGGGCAGTGCCAGCTCCCTCTGGATGAGGAACCTTTCCCTGATATCCAACMAAGCCTTCCCCAGAGTGGAAAATCRYCCCCAGAACCTCATGTGGGGCAAACCCAGGATGATCCAGCGGTCTGAGAGTGCTGCCCTGAGTTGAGTGGGAGCAGGATCTGCCYTTCCAACCCCTCCTTTCATCTGCCTCCCTTTGCTCCTGCATYCCCAGTGGCTCTGGAGCTCAGAGGGGCCCTTGCTTTTCCTGGGATATCAGTGTGGGGGTGCCTGCATGTCCTGCAGGATGGCTGGGGAGGATTTGTGCCTGTGACAGGAATTGTCTTTCTTTGCTGGTTCACAGGGAGCACTGAGGGGTGAGATCCAAACACGAGGGATTTCTTTCTGAATTGTAACTTCCCTCCCATCTCCCACGTGATTTTAAAGCCAAGTAATTCACAGGAGGCAAAAGTTCCATCCCTCACCTGCCTCTGAGACTGTCACACAAAGCCAGGCTGATTTTTACATCTTTTRCAAGCCCTACCACCCCCAAGTTCCAAGATTTTCTTTACACAAACCTATTTCAAGCTCTCCCAGCTATAACTTTCATCGTCCCTGGGTGCTGTTATCAGCAGGGCCTGATCCAGCACAGRGTTTTCTGCCTGAGCACAGTAAAGCAGAGCTCCAGCTGCTGCCAGTCAGGATGGATTGGGCTCAAATCCCCACATCTGGCACGTCCCCACTCCTCACATGRATGTCCAGCACAGGAGCTGCTCCCATGAGGAAAACTCCTCAYGGCTCTGCTTGCAGGACCTCATTCCTAATGACCTGAGACACCGTATTATTAAAAAATAGTGCAAATTATGCTTTCACTTACACTGCTGCCAATGTGATATAACTGCTCTGACAACCCTTGGTGTTTGCTTTGGCTYCCCCCGAGCCCAAGCCCAGTGGAATAATGGGAATTTCTCTGGATTTACAGTGGCATAACAGAAAATTGGGGCTCTGGGTGTGGAGAACCCCAGGTTGCCTGAAGCCATAATAATTCCCAGGAACTGCTGTGCTCCCCCTGYGGGGGCTGCTGGAGGGAAGCTTTGCACAGAGGGGTTTGAGTGTGGATGTTCTGATTGGGAATGAAAATGTTGTGCAGCAATGAAATAGTTCTGGTGCAGACATCGAAGATATGAGATCTTTCAGCCTTTGGCTGCGTTCCAGGTGTTAAATTCCAYGGAAGGAGAAGCCAGAGGGTCTTTCTTGACACAGTGAATTTGATTTTGGTTTTATTTGCTGTGCATGGAGAGGACTCAGCTCTGCCTTTTGCTGTCCTCCAGCAGTTTGGAGTCACCTTCTCTTTGCCATCCCCCTGATCCATCCAGCTCCTTTTGCTCCAAGCCTGGAGGGTGTCCCAGCAGCAATGCTGGAGCTCTGTGGGCTCCAGGTCATGCCACAGGGTGGGGGTATGGATCTGTCCAGCAGGGAAAATCCCTCCCTGAGAGGCTCCATCCCCGTGTCCAGCCCGGGAGCCTCAGAAACCACAGCCCAGGGAGCCACCAAAGAGCTCTTTGAGGAAAAACTGGGAGGGACCGTGCTTTGAAATGCTGCTCAGCACTTTCCTACCTGAGGGRATGCGTGCAGGACTTGGCTCAGCTCCCGCAGGGACTCGGCCCTGTTATCAAGATCTGGTTTCTGTCGATTCGCAAGAAAACAACCTTTAAATTCTGTGCTCTTTTCAGAGGATCCCGCTCAGCTCCAGCCCCAAGGAGCTCCACAGSAAGGCTGAGGAGGAAAGATTTGTGCATTATCCTCCCCAATTCCTCTTCCAGGCAACACCTGGGGGTGTAYCCAATTAAACCTTCCACAATCCCTGTGGCAGGAGAAGCACARGGGACACAAACCTGCCTGTGCTGCTGGCATTGCAACTCCCGAGCAGAATTTGGGAGTGRAGTCCCTGCTGCACCCCAAACTGCACCTTTGGGGTTGGAATCTCCTGGAAGCAGAGTGGAAAGAGAGATTCCTCCTGCTCCAACAGYGCTTTGTCTGGGATTTCCTCGATGCTCAGGGAAAGGAATTGGCTGGGATTGGGGCTGGGAAGAAAGGCAGGGTTTGTGTGGAGGTGTGGGGAGGTGGAAGGAGGTAGAAAGGGGAGCCTACCTACATTTTTAACAGTTTCTTTACGAGTGTGATACAGGTATTTTCCTATAATAAACCAGTAATGTTCCCAACCAGCAAGTGCTGTTCTTGGCATCTCCTTTGATTCCAATTTGCTTTTCTTGCAACTGTGGGCAGGAGTCGTGAAAAAGGGCCCTGCCTTACAGGTAGGGAAGGGAAGGCACTGTTTTTTATACAAATAAATGTCACTCCTAAATTATCTGCTTTTGGAGCCCACCACCTGGGTTTGGCCCATCTCTCCCACCTAAGAACTGGCAGCTGAAKTCTCCATGAAATGGGGACTTGTTCCTCTGAATCTGCTCTCACCTCCTGCCAAGGTGGGAGACAAATGAGTGCTAGCAAAAAAACCAGACTGATTGAGAAGTTTCCTTCATAAGAAAGAATTTGAAAATAAAAGCTTAAATTTTAAAGAAATTAGCATTAATTTCTTAGCCAGTGGTTGAARATTTCCCATTTTCCCATCCTTTTCAGAGCACAAGCTCTCACCTTATTTCAGGTATTTTCTTAGAGCAAATGGATCATAATCCATGGAATAAGAAAAAGCTTAGGAGATAGAAGTCAGGGAATAAAACTCTCCTGTGTTCTGCTGTTTGCCTCCAGCTGACCTCAGTAATCTCATGTCACGCTGCTGTGCCTGTGGAKTTCTGTAAAAACCAGGATCATCCTGATCCCTTCCAAAACCCTGCAGGAAAACATCTGGAAAGGAAATCCAGCTGTGTCTGTGCAGAGCAACACAGCCTGGAGAGATTCCTGGGTGAGCTCTGCTCCTTCTGTGTGCCTTGAGTTTTGCTATTTGAGCCTTTTCTATCAATTATTTCTATTGTTCCTTTATCCCCTCTTGTCAGCCACACCATTCCTGATGGACCTGAGGTTTTTAATGTTCCTACTGAGTCCAGGATGTGGAGTTCTATTACCACTTTAGATTTGCTAATTCATCCTTGATTAGGATGAATCTGAACTGTTAATTCTGTTAAAAATTAATTAATTTTTTAATTCTGAACTGGTTTTTTCTGTTAAAAATTGAGTTAGACCAGGTTTTATGCAATTTCTGGATGGATGGTAACGCTCAGAACTGAGTGCAGTACAGGACATCCCCTATCAAAATGATGTGGATGTTTTCATACAGTAGAAATTAGTCATGAACAAAACTACTCAGATAAGGAGCAGAAATGGCTCAAAATTCACTCTCAGCTCAAGAAGCTAAGGAGAAAGCATCCTTTAATAAAGAGAATTTCAGGGGAAAAAAAGGATTATTTAGTGAAAGTTGAGCTTTGAGGATGTTCAGGCAACTGCTGAGGAACAAGCTTTTGCAGCTCTCAATAATTCAGTGGAATTATATTACCTGGGCAAAAAAGTATTCCTTTTTACCTGTTTGCAAGCTCCTCACTGAGCCTTCCCCTGCTCTGCTCTCCTCTGCCCATGGACAGAACATGGAAGGGCTGTTCCTGCYTCAGCTGGTCCTAAAGGTTTGGGGAAACTGCATCAGAGCTGGACCCTGCTCCACAATTCAGCTTTTCTACCGCAGGCTCACCAYCACTGCACAGATTGATGTGGAAGCAGGGCTCAAATCTCACATTTTGGAGCACAAGGAAAGGGTGTCTGGCTGAAAGTCAAAGCTTGAGGGACATCCCAGCTCCTTTGAGCAACATCCCAGCTCCCCCTGCCCAGGAGGAAGTTTGGCCCTCCAGGGACCCCTTTTTTCTGTAGGAAATCTGTTGGAATATTCTGTAGGAGATCTGCATTGGAGTCCCTGAGCTGCACATCTCCCTGTTCAYCCTGGAGATAACTCTGCCCACACGTGGTTCCTTCAGCCCCAYCACCCAAAGGTGAGGTTTTCTCCAGGAAATGTCTCTGTTTGCTGAACCCAACGCGRATTTTTCCCAATATTCCTGCAAGCCCTCCTTAGAGTGATGGTAACAGTAAACTTCCCACCTTGCAGTTCCAGGAATAGAGCTGCTGAGGTTTTCCTGTACCAGCTCCAGAGGGCCAAGACAAACCCCAGTGTTGGTGGCTCCTCCAAAATACCTCAGGAAGAATGGGATGTTTCCATCCACCACTGAATATTGACTCTTGCCGTGCTGCTGACCCTCAATCATTTGATGACATCACATTGTCCCTTTGAATCCATGTACAAATAAGCTGAATTTCCATTAGGGAACATAAAATGCTCCATTTTGCCTCACTCTGCAAACTGTTTATGGGTTCCTTGCAGCTTTCAGGATTTTTACAAGAGAACATCCACTGTTCATTTCCTGGCTCRGCTCCAACTGGACATGTTAACTTTGCCTAATTTCCAAGACATTTCGTGGGGAAGGCTCCATAATACAAGGCATGTTTTTCCACCAGGGAACTCACAGCGGCATTATTTTTTATTTTTTTTTTAATTTTTATTTTAAAGTCTATTTTTCCCAGACAAATTAAACCTCCTTTTTTATGAGCTTGTTCTGAAGGGGTAGAACAGTAGCTGGCCTTGTTAGATATTAGTGCTGCTGTTGGGAAGGGCGATTGTGTAACTGCAGGGCCTCAGGATTTTACACTTTCTGGAGTTCATTAACCAAAAGCTTCTGTATTTGAACCTGCGAGGTTTGAGCTGGACGGGGCCCAGGCAGCGAAATCAATCCAGTCCCGCAGCACAGAACTAATTGTCATCATATCCAAATGTGCAAATATACAAGAAGTCTACAGCAGCAGAGGCAGGGGAAAATTGAGGGCTTTCAGCTTTTTCTTTTTTTTGGGTATTATGTTGCTGAAAAGTTTTTTACGCACTTCCTCGCCGCCGTAAAATCCAGCATTGAAAATATGTTTCCTATATGAAAAGATCTGTCCCCAATTGAGGGGGTTTATATCCCCTACATCCATCTAATCAAATGCTTTCCGCTGAAGTCATATATTTGACCACATATTGGGCCGGGGAGGAGTTGGAGGAGATTTCTCTTCTTGTCAAAGCTTGTAATGTCACCAGATAATTCAGGAGGAAAGGGACTCTTTTTTTTTTTYCCCCAGCACCTTTTTCCAGCTGCGGCACGTGGGGAGAAGGAGGCGCCGTGAGGCAGCTTCTCCTCACTGCCCTGAGACTCTAAATTTTAATAAGAAACCATTCCAGATTAACTTACTACGGAGTAGGGTTGTGTCCAGATGCATTTTTGGGCTCCATCTCCCTGGCCCTGTGTCCCAAATGGGATTTTTTTGAAGGATCTTTGTGCCCCAGAGCTCTGGGAGCCCTCCTGGTGCCTTGGGCAGGCTGAGCTGGAGCAGAGACTGGGCAGAGCCAGAGAATATTTATAAGATTATAAGAGATATTTATTGAAAGGTCTTTAGGATACACCTTGGGCAGGACAAGAGCCTGGCCAGGGCTGCACCCAAGGTGGGCCCAAAATGGACCCAAAATGGGCACAAAATGGACCCAAAATGGCCCCCAGGTCACGAGGTCTCACACTTTGATAAGTTTGGGTCCATTTGCACATTGGGGTTTAATTGTCCCATTCCAGCTCCAGGCTGTGAGGTCTCACCCTTCTTGTTCCTCCCTTCAGCCCAGCCTGGTTTGTGCYTTTGGGGCTGAAAGTTGTCCTTGGTGTGCAGCAGGGCCAGGATTTGTTTTGTGTCCCTGCTCAGKGCAGAGCTGAGTGAGCCTGGCTGTGAGCTCAGAGCTGCAGCCCTGGGCAGCAGAGTCTGAAACAGATGAAAGGTAGAACTGAAGGCATCACTGCTGTCCCCAGGCTGTCCTCAGAGCCAGGTCAGGGCTGCTCTGCAGAGCTCCAGTTTATCTCTGACTGGAGTTTWTAACTTTACCTGGCACCTTCTGTAGCCTTTGCAATGCCAGGGACGAGTGGAATCTCCTCCCAGAGCCAATATCATCCCACCAATTAGCAGAGGAAAGCCCTCATCCTCTAATTGATGCCCTAATTGAAATGTCTGCAGAAAAGCGAGTTCAGCCTAAATTAACCCAAAATTCAGTTTGAGTTTATTCACAGAAATGCAATCTTTAGGTTCTCTCCCATTGTGGCTTTATTGGCAATTTAATTCTTGGAGCAGGAATGAGGGGTCCAGGTCCAATCTGAGCAGATTCTTTCTAAATAAACACACATTTTGAAATATTCATATACATTTTGAAAACTCCAAGGATGCTTCCAGAGAAGGGCTGCTTTTTTTTCCCTCCAAGGTGTTGCCATATGGTTTTAATTTCTCAGAAATCTATAGACCAGCTTGTTCCCTGAGAAAACYGTGCCAAGTACGGTTTGTCAAGATAGCTGAAAATGTAATTTAACATCTACTCTTTTCCTAGAGTGACTCCTGACTCGYACAGCAGCAGCATTTTCAACTGGAAAAGTCAAATGACCAGCTAAAGGATGAAATCTAAAATATTTATTATTTACTGGACACAGAAATGAAAATATTTTTATTTCCTATGTTCTAGGCACTCATGCGATATCTACAAATTTTGACAACCTTTTTCAAAATGGCAAACAGCATGTGCTGCTGCAGTCAGAAATGGAGCAGAGTTACACAAATAAACCAAGGGCATAAAATCTTCTCTGGGCAGATAAAAGCACAAATCCCCAGCTGCCCACWCTGGCACTGCAGAGCCACGGCCCGGCTGCCTCAGTTAAATTAAGCAAAATACATCATTTCGGGTTTCCACTCCATGATTTCATGCCCACTGCCTTTGCTATCCTTCTGCCTATCTCTGTTTATTTTTTTTGACTCAGATATGAGTGTAGTGGGTAATTAAAATGRATCTTACATGAGGGACCCACCGCCRGAGCCAAACATTTGCAGGGTAACTATAAACTGCAGAGTCCATCCCTGCCTCTGCCGTCACTGCGGTTGGTCCATTTTCACACTATTATTATTTTGTCTCAGAATTCCT
>CADDXX010000141.1:1239067-1262342 GCA_902810485.1 Alauda arvensis
GCCTGCCCACGCTCCCCGCGGTGCCTGGAGGTACCTGCGGAAGCCGAAAAGCCCCGGGCTGGCTCCAGAGCCCCGCACAGACGAGCGGAGCCAGAGGGCTGCTCCCCGGCCCCAGCACACAGCCCTCCTTTCAGCACCTTCCCCTCACACAAAGAGTGACTTATCCCACCTTTCTCCCCCCTCTCTCTCCCTCTGTCTCTGCTCCCCGTAGCCCTGGCCATGAAAATCCCTCCACGCGCAGCCCAATAAAAAGTCCTGTGCCACCTCCTCCTCTCCCCCTCCCTTCCCATCCCGAACAGCGCTGCCAAAAAAGGGGGGAAAAAAGAAAAAAGGGGCAGAAAAAGGGAGAGTGAAGGTTGGGACTGGGGTGGGGGGGAGTTAAACCTGGAACTCATTTAGCAAAAGGGACTTCAGTTAACAAGAAAGTTACCCATCATGAACTGCCAGTAACACCTCGAGTGATCCTAAATCCATTACCCAGAGACTTAGCCCTGGCTGAGTTTGATTTTATGAACTGTGAGGCTGCTATGTTGAAAGTCTGCAAATTGGACATAAATTGGGCTGCAGAAGGTTGGGGAGCTGCAGGGGTTGGGGGTTTTTTCTCTCCCGGGTGACGTAAGGAGGCTCCAGCCACAGATCTGGCCATGGGACACCCTGGGACAGAGCTTGGACACTCAGGGAAATCTCCCMAAGCCTCAAACCTGGGATTTTTGGCCGTGCTGGAGGAGGATGGGCAGATCCCTGCACTTGCTGAGCCTCAGAGCATCCCCTTGTGCACCCYGGGAGCTTCCACTATTCCTCATGGATGGGCTGTCTTCAGCACATCGCTTGGTTTTGTGTTCATTGGGGTTTAGTCTCCAAAATTCTGTGATGCAGGGCAAACTCCAAGAAAAGAGACCAGAGCTGATGAAAGCAGAGGGCAGGGGGGATGCTGCAGCATTTGCTGCTCTGTTTGGATTTTAGGGCTGCTCTGGTTGCTGAAATGCAGCCTCAGTGCATCGTATTTTCTCATGTGTGATCAGAGTGTTGGGTAATTCATGCAATTTTCAAAGTAAAGAAGCTTCAAGTTGAGTCTCAGGTAATTTTACAACCTCAGTGGATGAGGTGGGGCACCAGATGCACCTGGGGCAGGTGAATTCCGATGAGAGAAAGCAGGAATCAGGAGCTCAGAGGCACAGGCAGCAGAATCCCCTGTGATATTCCTGATATCCAGAATTTTGACAGATTTTTGGTTCATTATTCTTATTTTTTTTTAATTTCAGTCTCCTGTTATTTGCAGGATTTGCATTTGCCATGGTGGGGCTTTGTAAATGACAGAAAACAAAGGTGGTGTGACCTTGGGAGCAAAATTTGGATCTGCTTTTCTGTTCCCAAATGGAATTCCTCTCCCAAATGAAATTCCTGCTGCCATCACATCCCAAAGGATGTCCTGGCTGCAGCAGGAGGCAAAGGAGGGTGGTCCTTGCCCTGCTGCCCCAGGAAGCCATTGGACATCAAACATCCTCCTCCACCATTCCCAACATCCCAACCTCTGCTGGCTTCTCCTTCACCTTCTGCTGGATCCAGACTGAAAATGGAATAATTAATTATGAATTTAATTTGAAYCCTAATGAAGATACAGCCACCATCAGCTCCCAGTAAATGGGGCAGAAGTAATGTTTTTTTACACATAAATTTGTATGAAAATTTGGTTTTTCAGCTCCATGGCTGAACTGATTGTTATTATCTTGTCTTGAGTCAGACTGAAGCAAAAGCCTTTGGATTCCTTAGAAATGGGGAATAAAAATAGGATTCAGGAAGAAAATCCTTTCTTTTTCTCTGYTTTAGCCTTTATTTTACCCCTGATGTTTTCAAATTTAGGCARATTTTGAAACAAAGTTTTGCAAAATGTAAATTCACAAAGTTTCTGATAAAACCTCATTCTGCTAAAGAAAGATTTCTGCAAAACTGGGATGAAGTCAACGTTTCTTGAGCCCATTTATACATTAAAACTTCAGCAGAACTCACTAAAGACAGGAATTTGCAAAGTGATAAAATCAGAGGGCTTGTCTCTRACTTGGAAGCACTTTTTATCTTTAAATTAAGCACATTTCCAGATTATTAAAGGCCCATTCACAAATTAAATAAAGCACATTCCCGGATTAAACAGGGCTCATTCACAGATGAAATCAGGAAAACACACATCTTTTCTGCATGGGGAACGCATGGCCACCAAATCTCRGCACAAAATCTCTGACAATTTGATTTAGAAGATGAATTCATAAAATTCTGCAGGATCCTTTCCCTCTCAGCCCCAGTTCTGGCCAGTCCCTGACCCAGCACAGCACCTCCTCTGTTATTTGATAAGCAAAGCCAAGCCAGGGCTAATTTTCCCAGCAAGGTGGCAACAATTCCGTGTGTGATATGTGAGGGAGAAGCACAGGCAGCTCATTTGGGTAATTTCTTACCCTTCTGGCTTCTGCAATGTTTCTTTAGGGGGCACTGAATATGAGTGATTGAGTGAGAGGGAGCCCGGCAGAATTAGCACACACTGGATCTTTTGACCAAGGGGGAAAAAAAAAAAACCCCAAAAACAAAACAGTCGAATGTTGGTCTAGGGGCACGTCCCCTTAGGATTTGGGAAAGAAAAACACCAAACCGCGTTCGTTTGGTGCTCCTCGAGCAGAGCAGCGCCTTCAATTAAAACCCATTTCAGCGAAATAAAAGGACACTTAATCTTGGATCCGAAATAGCTCCGGAATGGCAGCACCGCCCAGCCCGGGGCATTTCCAAGGCAAAGCCGAGGTGCCGATACCCTCCCGTGAAATGCTGTTCTGACAAACTGCTGGCAATTCCCTGCTGGAGTTTCCAGCRCTGGGCACCTCCTCAGGGTCACCCCTGGTGCCACCAGGAACTTTCCAGAGTTTGTGCAAAGGGTTGTGTTTGCCCTGTAACCTAAATATGGGGAAAATTCCTCTGCTCTTTTCCTGTTCTCCCCCTTTTTATTTTTTTTGGGGTTTTTTTTTTTTTTTAATTAATTTTTGTTTGTGAACCAATGCATTCTGCTGTCTGCATGGAAAAATCCTCTTTTTTCTCTCATAAATCCAAGGAGAAATTATCCCTAATTTTAACAGCAGAATGTCTTAGGAACCTTCACTTCCCTTTCCACGACCTGGGAAAATGCAAGCCCTGATTTCCAGCCCATCCCTTCCCTTTGCACCTGCACTCGTGTGAGCTCAGGGGATGTTGTGGGATGTACCCAGTGATGCCTCTGAGCTTCAGGGAGCTGCATTCCCTGTGGATCCTGTGCAGGATCATCCCCAGCACGCCTGGAGCAGTCCCTGGGGTCTCAGGAGCGGGGAGAGCCCCGAGTGCAGCCTCCTCCTGCAGCACTGGACCAGGAGCTCTGCTGCCCTTGCCTTGGGGTGCTCACCTGGCCCTGGGGTGCTGCACCCCAGCAGAGCTGCAGGGACCCCTGAGCAGCCTCTGGGATTGTCAGGTTTTAGGCTGACTCAGACCCAAACACAACTTTTGGGGCTGCAACTCTGGATTTCATCACTGAGCTGCTCAAAACCCTTTTTTATTATTATGTGCAATGGAACCTGTGRGCTTTAAGGGCCTGACTTCCAGAAAGGCTGGGCATCCAGGGCTCCTGCTCTTCTTGAAGTCACACGAATCCCCTCTGGATGGGGCAGCATCTCCAGCTCCGTGGCTCTCTGGGGTCACCATGACRCAGCCTCACTGCTCAAAGCTCTGAATTTTGTTTTAAAGAGGWGGAGCAGAGCTTGTCTCAGCCCCACAGCCAAGGTCCTCCTCACAGGCAAGCTGTGGAGCTCCTCACTCACTTCCAGGAGGGCATAAAAAAGTATTTAAAGAGAATTTATTTGTGCTGAGCAACAATAGCAATAGTTAATCTCTTACATTAAAACCTTTAATGACTTTGGGGACTTGTGAAACCATCGGGGCCCGTTTAACGAAGGCCTGCTCTGGCCCACACTTCTCAAAGCTGAAATCTTTAATAGAGCAGAAAAGAAATCCACAATTTGGGGGGGGTTGGGGCTGTACAAAAAATTCTGGAGCTGTTTGGTTTGCAGGACTCCTGTTCCTGCTGGGCAGTGCTCTGGTGATGTATGAGGGGAACCTGTCAGCAGGGCCGTGGAGCTTCATGATGCATTGCAGCAATAAGTCGTTTGTAATACATCATCTGCAGCAGCTGCTGGCCCGGGCTGGAGCCTCAGACCAAAATTAGGCAAGGATTTCAACGTGCACCAAAGCTGTTTTCTTCCTTTCTCCCGTTCCCTCCCTGTCTCCAGGTCCTTCTCTCCCTCTTGCTCCCGACCTCACCCTGCCAATAGCAATTTGCTGGTGATTTATTCCTCCTGGCTCTGCCGTGGAAATTCCTGYTTGGTGGAAGCAGTGGAGCACAGTGCTCTGCTCACCAGGCAGGAGGGTGAGGGTGGCTGCAGGGGATGAGAGCTGTAATCCCTTCAGACTGCAGCCAGCTCTGACAGGGACGTGTCTGAGGGGACACAGCTCACTTTTGGGGTGCTGGGCAGTGGAGGGCCTGGTTTGCTGTCACTCATTAAGAATTTGTAGTTAAGCCCCTCTTTAGCTGCGTCCTGATCTTAGTTCTGATCTTTATTTCTATTAACAATATTAGCAATTCTCACTAACCCATGGAAACACCCAAAACAACCTCATMAACAGAGGTGAACCCTCAGCCAACGCAACGATTGATCTCAGGAGCTTTTAGCAAAAGGCTCCCTCACCTTCCTCACCTCTGCCCAAAAGCTGGGCAGGTTCTGGTGCCAGAACAGGCGAGGAAATGAATCACTGGAGTGCCCAGGTAGCATCCCAACAATCCCATACCACCTTCCCAAGCCTTTTCTGCCTTTTCTGCTGCACTTGCCCTTTGCACACACATGACAACCAGACCTCTGGAAGCTCATCAAAAATCCTGAACCCCTTTTTATTTGTTTTTTTTCAGCCTTGAAAATTCATTTTGCTCTCCTGCTGTTTCCTTTAGAGGGGTGAAATGTTCCAGCCCTGGCTCTCACCATTCCCCAAGGTGTTGGGTGGCACAGGGTGGTGTTTCCATGTGGGATAGAGAAGGACCATTGTGGGCAGGTGTAGGWGCCTGGCTGTGGGATCAGGACTTGCCCCAGAGTTATCTGCTGTTGTCCTCAGTGCAGCTTGGCTCAGGAGATAATCCAATGTTCACTGGGAACTGCTGGATACACTGGGCATGCACACACACTGCTGAGCTTGTTGTGTTTCCAGGGATTGTTTTGATTTTGAACTTTCTTTTCTGAGCATTTAATGCCCTGCACTTATTAAATCACAGCCCGGCGGAAAGCAAGAGGGGAAAATCACATCCATGGCTTGTTACCATGCATGAGGCATAACCAAGTGCTTCAAATCCCTGAGGGGATTACTCAGGAATCACCAGGCCACCTGGAGTTTCATTATGGCTCTTACAAACAGGCTTTTAGCAAGAAGGATGAGGTGGGGAGGGGAGAGGGGTCTTCTGTCTAAGCCCTGAAAAGAGACGAAGTTCAGAGAGCTGAACAATGGCTCAGCCGAGTCAGCTGAGCCCAGGGGCTGGAAAGGATTAATCAGAGCRAGAAATGTCAGCTCAGAACAAAACCTCCAGCAGCATGGCCAAGCCACAGGGCTCAGAGAGAGCAGCCTGAGTCACTCCCCAACCACGCAGGACCTTTCCCCCTGCCCGGGCTGGGAGCTGGGTTGGAGTCCAGCTCCTCTCAGCTCTGGCCCTCCAGTCCCACCAGGAGGAGAGCCCCTCTCCCACTCCCAGGAATTCCCATGGTTATCCCAGGAATCCTCCTCTACCACATCTTTTTTTCTTTTGGTTATCCACAGGATCCAGCACCCAGAAGCACTTCACAATTTTGGGGCATTTTTGGAGCATTTTTTGGAGGACGATGTTGCTTTAGTCTCAATAAACACCATCCTCCTTCCAGGCCAAACATTTCTTCAAACAATGAGATGATGCTACTGACTTCCAAGTGCTTTGGTCTGCTTTTATCTAAATTAAACTCCCCACTTCTTGCCACCTTCGTAGATTTATGTTCTTTATGATCCAAACATTTCTAACACACATATTTAGATGAAAAAAATTCCAAATATTAAACTTCTTCACCCTTGAACTCCTCCGGCTCACTCCTTACTTCTYCACATAATGCCAGGACTTTGTGAGGACATAAGGTAATATTTTGTGATATTTTGCAAGATTGCAAGAAGGAATCCTCTGGCCTGTACTAAGAAAACAAATAACTGGCTGTGAGGATTGTCTTGGACGTCACTTTTGATTAGAGTTAATCCCAGGTGGTGAAGGAATGGATGACACATCAGTGAGAAATGCTGGTGCTGCTTTCAGGCTGGGCCAGAATAATCCAGGCTTTWCAGTTTAGGGGTTTATCTGTAGGAATCTGTTATGTGTTGAATTTATAAATACATCCAGGAGCTCTCAGGAACCCTTAAATAGCCCATCCCCATCACAAAAATATTTGTTTGCTGASCTAGACAAGAAATCCTGGAAGGATAAAAGGGATTGATGGTGTGGGATGCCCTCAGCCATCAGCAGGATAATTAATGCAGGTGGACAAACGTGCAGTGCTGAGGATCCAGAGCTGGTGACAGCATCCCTGTTCCCTCTGGATTGTTCCTTCAAATCCAGTGAGCATTTTCATCCTCTGACAGCTGAGGGGAGTGGGAATTCCTGCACGGAGCCTGGTGTGCCTCAGAC
Organism: Alauda arvensis; assembly: GCA_902810485.1. Classification (NCBI taxonomy): domain Eukaryota; kingdom Metazoa; phylum Chordata; class Aves; order Passeriformes; family Alaudidae; genus Alauda; species Alauda arvensis. The sequence goes on from CADDXX010000141.1 coordinate 1,245,813, forward strand.
CTGCAGCACTTCCCCTTCCTTGGGAGTGTCAGGAGTGGGGAGCAGCAGATGCTGCTCTGGGTAACTCCGGCTCCACAGGCTGGGAATTCCAACCCAGGGAACCCTAAGGTGCCTGGGGCATCCTCTTTTCCCTCCAGCTCCACCTTCMTCATGTTCTTGAGGATAAAAAGAATGTCATCAAATACTTTCAGTGCTGGAATTACAGTCCTTCATCACAAGCTTTCAGCTGGATGCCAGTTTGGAGCTGCTGAAAAGAAACCCAAGCTCAAATTCTCCTTCTGCATTTGTTCTGTCACTCTGTTAAAAGGGAACAGCTGAACAAATTATCAACATTTTGTGTGGATTAGGAAAATTGATCCAGGCTGAGTCACTGCGTGCCTCCATAACCCCGAGTCAGGGTAAAACCCAGGAAATGAGGCTGGGGCTGGAAAGGGTGAGAGAATTCTTGTGTTCTTGGAGCATCCTCCAATGCCAGACTGTTGGACTCTGTTTTCCACTGGCTCCTTGCACCTTGGTAAAAGTCAGAACATTCTTGCCTCAACCTGGCCATTTCTTCTTGAGGTGTTTCCCAGTGAGTTTTGTTACCCTGTGAAGCTTCTTAATTCAATTKAAGCTGTGCATGCTAAATATCAGAAATGGGTCAAAAGTTAAACCATGATTACAGACCAAGGGTTACTAAATTCTATTTAATCCAARGCAATGGATAATAAGAATTTTAGCCCTGTCAGGACAGGTTGGGAACAGTAAATGAGATTTTTACACTGAAGAACTTCAAGGGAAGACTAAAAATTCCTGAATATGTGCAAAAATAATTTGTTTAACACTAAGGRGGGAGCAGGTATTTTGCATATATTTGAAGGAACTAAAATGTGTGCATTCCCAACCCTCAGAGTTAGCTTGCAGTGTTGGAAGGGATGGCATTGATATTTGTATCTCATTCAAAGAGGGAATTCTGGCCCAGAATTTTCCAGAGGCTTTGTTCCTGCCCTGCCTAGAAGAGATCCAGCAGCTCCCACGAGGCTGCCCCAGGTCACAGGGTGACCTCCAGGACAGCCCCAGCTGCTGGGAAAGCCTCACCTCAGTGCCAGCTTCCGATATTGGAGACATTTGTTATCATTAGAGAGGGATCTGCCTGCAGAGATCACTGTGAAGGCACAGGGGACCCGAGGGAACAGCCTGAAGTTGTGTCAGGGCAGGGTTTAGGTTGGATATTGGGAGAAGGTTCTTCCCCAGAGGGTGGAGGCTGTATACTGGGAAGAGGTTTCTCCCTCGAGGGTGGATATTGGGAAAAGGTTCTTCCCCAGAGGGTGGAGGTTGGATACTGGGAAAAGGTTCTTCCCCCCAGAGAGTAGGAGGAGTTGGGTATTGGGAAAAGGGTCTTTCCCCAGAGGGTGTAGGCTGGATATTGGGAAAAAAATTCTTCCCCAGAGGCTGGAGGTTGGATATTGAAAAAGGATCTTCCCACAAACGTGTAGTTTAGATATTGGGAAAGGTTAATCCCACAGAGGTGTAGGTTGGACATTGGAAAATCTTCCCCCAGAGCGTGTCTGGGCACAGGGAATGCTCACAGCACCAAACCTGCCAGAGCTCCAGAGGGATTTCGGTGACTCTTGGGGCTGGCTCTGTGCAGGGCCAGCAGCTGGATTCGGTGACCCTGGAGGATCCCTTCCAACTCATCCCAACATTCTGGGATTCCACAAAACCTCTGCCAGCCACCCCCTGCCCCACTGCTTTGATTGGAGCCCCGGGGCCGGGTGAAGGATGGATGGAACCCCCCGGGCCGGGTGAAGGATCCATGGAACCCCCCGGCCGGGTGAAGGATGGATGGATGGATGGATGGATGGATGGATGGATGCCCCCGGGCCGGGTGAAGGATCGATAAAAGCCCCGGTGCTGGGTGAAGGATGGATGGAACCCCCCGGGCCGGGTGAAGGATCCATGGAACCCCCCGGGCCGGGTGAAGGACCGATAATAGCCCCGGTGCCGGGCCGGAGGGAGCCGGGCAGCATCAGCCGCGGTCCCGCTTTGATGGCCGGGGCTCCAGCGAGCCCTTTGTGCGCAGGGATCACCTGTCACAGAGMATGGCCACGGCCCTGCCCTGCCCACGGGAGGCCTTTTGATGCGGCGGCTGTTGATAATTAGGGCCTAATTGAGTGATTAACAGCCGCCAGCGGCTCATGCTTTAAGGCGGTGTGAGGAGGAGCGGGGGCTGCTCCAAGGTTCAAGCCTTTGGGATGCGTTTTTCCAGCCCCATCTTCCCTCCCCCCAGGAGCCCGCTGGATGCTGGCCCYGGGCTGGGATCCTCAGAAATGTGCAAAGCCAGCAAAACCGAGGAAGGTGATTCCCTTTTCTTCTCTCCCGAGTGCTGTAATCACTTTTCCCTGAGCCACCATTGATAATAACCGGGGCAGGAATGGGCTCCCGTTTGCCGGGGCTCCACAGGCCATGAAAACCCCTCCAGATAGACTGAACTTAATTAACTGAGCCTATTAAGGCAATATTAAAAGAAGCCTATCCCAGCAGGCTCTCCCAGTGGGGAGACACAGCAGAGCTTTCAATTTAGGACTTATTGCAGAGCTCTCCTGCTGCCCAGCTCTGTGGGCTGCCTGGGAGCTGCTTAATCCAAGGCTTGGGAGAGGGGAAGGACAGCTGGGAATGGGGGGGATATCAAAGGAGATTGACCTGTAATACATTATATGCTCACTTTGTGGCTGGGGGGAAAGCCATATAAATGGGGAGGTTGTTTGGCACTGAATGAAACAAATGGCAGCGTGGAAATGGTTAAAAGTTGTAAAAATAGGACTCAGGGAATCCAAAGAAGCTTTTCCTGAATAATTGTGGCGTGTTGYGGTGCAGCTGTCAGTGGATTCTTACTAGAAAGAGCAAAATTCTGCGCAAAATCAAAGCAATTCTGTGTAAAATCAAAGCAAATCTGCACAAAACCAAAGAAAATCTTCTTGCATCTCCTCCTTCCCCCTCCTCCTCCCCCATGCTTAAGTTAGGGACTAGTTTTGATCCCTCTTTACTTCTCATGAAATATTGGTGCTGTCACYGTGCTGAACATCATGGCTGGATAATGTTCCTGGCTACAGGAGAATAAAACAAAGGGCAAATGTTGCCACTGATGAATAAGGAACTCTGTCCTGCAAACAGAGCTTGAGGAGGCTGCTGAATTGCAAAGTAAAAGTAACAAAAAAAAAAGTAAGAAAATGTGTTGGTTTTGCCTTAGTACAACCTGCAAAGGGAAATGGCATGGRAGGTTAAATGTGATAATATCTCCAAAACAATAATTCCTGGTTTTTAAAGAGCATTTCCTCAATTTAAAGGGCTGCAGAGCCAACACTGGGGAACCAGTGATTGCTTTAGATGGAATGGATGGGGCTGAATCCATGAGGGTGAAAGCTTTTAGAGTCAAGGGAGTTCTGGTGGCAGCCCAAAGCCCAGAGCTTGACAACAGTGTGCATCCCTGGAAGTGTCCAAGTCCAGGTTGGACAGGGCTTGGAGCACCCTGGGACACTGGGAGGTGTCCTTGCCTATGGCAGGGATTGAATGAAATGGGCTTTTCATTTTCATTCAAACCCAAACCATTCCATGATTCCATGATCCCAGAGTTTTTTGGAATGGGAATCTCCAGCTTTGGAATCTTCAGAGTTTTATTAGTGATGGTTGTAGAAAGAAGCTTCAAAACACAGCCTGTGTTGGCTGAATTAATCAGGGAAGGGTGGGACAGGAACCTCCTCATTGTCCTGATATAAATCCCAGCAGTTCTCACTGAAACAAGTGATTTGTGCAGAAATGGAAGGTTTCTGCCTCCACAGGCTGGGTCCATGCTCAGCAAGCACTTCYAGAATGCCCCAACTCTTGAAATCCCAATTGGACCAACCCCCAAATTATAACTTTCACGGATCATGCACCAGATGTGCGTTTGCACTGCTGATGTTTTATTTTTAGCCCAAAAAAAAAAGGGGCTGCAAGGCCTGGGAGCCTTCCCCAGTTTATTCCAATCCAGCTGGATTAAAAATAGAAGATCCTCCTGGAGAATGTCTGCTTGGGCAGCCGAGGGATAATTGTGTGTGGCTTCAGTTTGTTTGCACAGGAAAACCCGGGGTAACCTGAGAATTCATTACGAGAAAAGCACAGGACTCCTGCCATCCTCTAATGGCCCCTTACAGCTCGAAATGCAAAATTTACAAGGGAAGCCTTAAAGAAATGACAGGAAAATCTGAGAAGATAACGAAACTGGCAGGGAAATTAATAGAAGCCTTGGGTTCTGTAATCCGCAGTGATTAATACCTTTTAGTTCCATGATCCTTGGTTTCCACTGGAATTGATAAACTACCGACTGCGGCTTCTCTGCTTTAAATCAATACCCCAAAAAAATCTTACTTGGCCTTGCTGGCCTATTTGTCATCCCGTTTCCAGCTGAAGGTTAGACAGAATCCTTATGAACTCAGGATTTTTTCCAGTTTTATTGGAATTTCTTGTTTTATTGCCATTGTTATGCCCAGAAGATGATGGCGTGAGCAGCATTTGAGATGCTAATCCTGTCCAGCATGAGGATGGAGCCAAGGGTTTAGTAACGGTCTTGCCAAACTTTTAGGAATATCCKAAGTCATCAAAGACAACCCTTTAAGTTGTCTTTAGAGTATGAGCATTTTGCAGCTTTTAAAAAGRAAAAAATAAAAATTTTGTGGGAAAATCAAAGAGGGGAAATGGAAATGGTGTCACGGTGCTGCTGAACTGTAAAATAGATTTAGAATGTGTGGTTCTTGTACGGTTTCGAAGTGTGCTGCACTGCAAACAGAGTTCTCTGCTCYTTCAGAYKTATTTGCTGCTGAAATTATCAYGGAATCATGGAATGGGCTGGGTTGGAAGGGACCTTAAAGATCATCCAGTTCCAACCCTGCCATGGGCAGGGACACCTTCCACCATCCCACTGTGCTCCAGCCTGGCCTTGGACATTTCCAGGGATCCAGGGGCAGCYACWTYTTCTYTGGSAATCTGGGCCAGGGYCTYCCCACYSTTCCAGGGAAGGATTTCTTCCTAATGAATTCCTACTGATGAGCTGCAGTTTGTAGGACAGGTTTCTCCAGACCTGGAACACWAACATCCTGACACTCCTTCTGCTGSGAATTTTAGGTCCCATCAGTGCCCCTTACCCTGCTTTCACCTCCTGTGCTGGATGCAGACRTTTATAACATCTATTAAACATACTGGGGCTGCTCTCAAGCAGAATTCCCGACCATTCCTCATCACGAGCTCAGTTTCTGTTTCAATTCTTACTTTTTAATGTGCTGCCGCCTTCGTTGAGGAAAGCCAAAAACAACCCCCCAAATCTACCTCGATTTTGCTCCATGCTCCCATCCTCCATTTAGCTCCAGCCCATTTTCCTTCTCACTTGCTTGACACCATGGAAATTGGATGGATGGCGGTGATTCACGGACGTGGGAGCTGGAGGTGTTCCTGCCGYTGGAGCATGAGATCGCTTTCCCAGTCAATCCCACCGTGCCTGCCAGATCCTTCACCTCCTCAGCTCACCATGGAGCTCCAAAGCCATCCCCAAACTCCTGTCCTGCACAGCTGGCGTGGCTCAAACCCTTCCACTTCAAGTGCTGTCACTCAGTGATATTGAGATCCCTCCCAGCTCCCTCTCCTTCGGAAAAGCGACGTGTCCCGATGAGCTGCCCTTGTGTAAATACATCTCCCTTTGTAAGAAACAAGCCCCTAATTCAGACCTGTGTTGTGTTTATTTTTGAACATGGATTTTTTTTCTTTTTTTTTTCCTTGTCAGGGGCTGTGCAGCCCGACCTTAGGCTCGACAGGGAAATGTTTATCCAAAGAGTTAACGCGGATGAGTAATCCGGGACGCTCCTGCCAGGGCTCGGGGGGTGGGATTCCCGTAAACAGCCAGGCCCTTTGAACTCAGGGCTTTTATTTTATGTCATCCTCCAACCACTAAACCAACACGCCACCGTGGAGGCCTTCCCTGCTCAGCCAAGGCACAGATTGAGCCATGGAAATTTAAGCTGGGAGTATCATTTTGGGGGGACCTTGTGTTCCTCACCTTGTCCTCTTTAATTCGCTCCATGCTCAGCTTGGCTGAGTGTTGTTTGYGCAGTGCTGGGGTTGTTCCAGCCCCAGGAAAGCTGTCCAGGCCCAGTGGAACACCTACAGTTGTGGACATGGAGTAGCACAACCAAAGAGGTGAAAAATGAGGGAGAACGAACCATTCGTGTGCATAAATCTCCTCCTGGTTCCTTCCCATGGAAATTTAATCTTGGCCTGGTCGTTCCTTATCTCCCTGATCCCAGTTTCCCCCTTCCCTCTGAGGGAGCAGCTCCTGGGCTGGTGGGACCACTGCTCCCAGCCTCCTCAGTAATTGCCTGCTCAGAACAGAATTCACCCCTTTTTCTGCTGATCCCAATCAGTCCTGCCAGAGAGTCACTTTAAACCCGTGATTTAATGAAGCCGTGTTCATTTGTTGCAGGATACAATTACAYGTGCAATAAATAACAATAAAGATCTGATTTTCAACCCTAAAAGCCCAGCTCTGCCCATTTTTAGTGCTGATCACAGACATGGACTGGMTTTGGGAGCTGTATCAGTGAACTCCTGGAGATTTTCTGTGGATGGTATGCAGCTCAAATTCCCCCTCAATATTAAGACCATGCAGAGTTATGAGACCGAGGCATCCAAGAAATAATAGGAATAATGTGGATATTGCATAACCATCCTCTTCCACTGGCATGAGTCATTCCTAAAGTGCCCTGTATATCTTTCAGGGTGGATTAAGGATACCAGACAGGGGAACCATGAGGGCTCCTACAATGCTCCACAAAGCCTCCAAAATGGGAAAAGCCTTTTGAAAACAACCCTGAAAAATAACCATTTGTCGTCTGCAGTAAATAACTCGGTCACTGGGGAGGTCAAAAGCGAAAGGCTCCCATCCAGGGCTGGGATTAATGACCTGCAAAACACCCGTTTAAAAATAGGCTCTTCTCCCGCTCCTTAGGCAGGCAATAATGAAGCATCTCCTGCCATTCCTTAGCCAGGAATGAAATTCCAGGCAGGAAAATGGGCTTTGCAGTGGATGCACAGGGATGAGTTAAGCAGTGACAGAAGGAGCACTGTGTAAATCAAGGGCCACTGCAGGCTGTTCCTCACCTGGCCAGGACTGGCAGGAAGGTCCGGGGACAGCCAGGAGGGGTTCCCTGGGGCAGGGGCAGTGGGGAGGGAAGGGGCTGTGATGCCCTCCCTGCCCACGGGATGCTGGGGTTGTCCAGGATCCCGTGACAAGTCATAAATGTCCCTGCCCTGCGCAAATTCCCGCTGCAGAGGGGGAATATTTATGATGAGATTCCAAGGTGCRAGGGGAGGCAGAAACCCAGCCTGTCCTGTGCTGGGAGGATCGATGAGGTGGCTCAGCCCTTCCTGGCCCTGTGTGCTGCTCGTGGGCTGGGCTGGGCTGCTCAGAGTCATTTTTGTTCAGAGAATTTGGTGTCTCCCAGTTTGCCAGGATGGTTTTGTAAAATGTAAGGATATTAAAAAAAAATAATTAATTCAAAATTACTCTTCTAGCTCTGCTTGTTTTGCTTTAAATGGGGCTAGGGGCCATTAAAGGGACTATTTCATGCCTCAAACAGTGAAAGTGGAGGCAAACTCTGAGTGAAGTTCTAAAGAGACCTCTTTTATATTAAAATTACTACAGAATGAAACATATTTTGCCTTGAATGACCCTGCAGATGTCATTGAACTGGGCTGATTGCTCCAGGACCCGAAATAACCCAGCTTGAGGCCACTCAGGAGCTGTGAGATGATACCAAATACTTTGAATTTCTGATCACCTGTAGAAACAAGAACTCCAGGATTGTGACTYTCCAGATTCCAGCATTTCCATCCCCTGGAGCTGCTGAGTTCTGCAAAGTTCTTGTCTTCTTTTTGCCTCGTGTYCCTGTTTCCTTCAACCCAAGCCAAACAAAAATTCAGGTGGGGAAASTTCCAGCAGATTGAGCTCTGCTGCTTCCTCCTCCCAGCCAGCACAGGACAGATGCTCTGATTTTCAGCCTGCAAAGAACAAAGCTCCCCCCCAGCTTCCTTATTTTAAACAGCAGAGGCCACCCACAGCTCCAAACACGCCTATGGAGAGGAAAAATAAATGGCTGAGCTCCTGGCCAGACACGGATGTGCAGAGCGTATCTGAGGAGGAGGAACTGTTTGGAAAAAGCCATTCCCATCCCACCCAGGTGCTGCCAGGGATGGGGCTGGGGGCTCCAGCACCTCCCAGCAGTGGGGAATGGCACGGAGAGGGAGCTGGGCTGGCTGGGGACCATAAATCACCTCAGCCCAAGGGCAAGTTCAGCAAGACAGGGCTGGGCAGATGTTGGAGAGGGGAATTTGGGAAGGTTTCAGCGCAGAATTCCCATTCTTGCTTCACAGGAAGGCAAATCCTGCAGAGCTCCACCAGCTTGTGGCCATAATATCCAGAGAAGATGCCCCCACACGCCTGAACCTGCAGGTTTTTCCCCTAAACCCGAGCAGGGGAGGGTGGTCAGAGCTGTTGCTGGGCTCAGGGTGTTTGGCTGGTACCAGGATTGTCAGGACCACTGAGAGACCTTGGTAAAGATGATTTTTTGCATCAGTCTCACACGAGGGTGAGATTTTAACGCTGTTGCGTTCAACGCCATGGCATCAGAAGCCGTGGTGACTCTAGTTACAGTGCCTTAGGTAGGTTTATTAGCCAATTAACCACTGCCACAAAGTCACTTTGTGTCTTTTACACCAGTCATTAATTGTTTTGTCTTACGGGGTTCTGCTGCAATGCGTCCTTTTCTTACCCAACCATATAACACTGACCTGCATTGCCACATCCTAAACTTCCTACTAGCTCTGTAACAAGCTCTATTGCTAAACTTTAAAATTTAAAATTCTTACTAACACTGTAACAAGTTCTATTGCTAAATTTTTAACTTAAACTTCTTACTAACTTTTTAACAAGCTCTATTGCTAAACTTTAAAACTTTTAAAACCATCCACTATCTAGCTTGGCGTCTTTTTTACGCTTACATAAGGCATATTTCTGTTTAATCCACATTCTTGCTTTAGGTCTCTCAATCTGGGAGCCTTTTCCACGCTCTTAGATCTGACTCTGCATCCATCTCTATCTCTGGGCCTGTACTCACAAGGTTTTGGGAGGTTTCTGTGCTTTCATTTCCCACAGGCTGGGAGTGGTGCCTTCTGCAGGTGGGTGTGGGTGGGTCATGGGGAGGTGGGAGCACCTCGGGGTGATGCTGAGGCACAGGAGGGACCTCCACCTGTGGAAACCTCTCCATGAGGCAGAAGAAGGAATGAGAATGGAGTGAGGAGCCAAAAGTTCATTATTTCCAGGCAGCTGGYTCTTTTCTGGGTGTCCCCTGCACACCTGGAGCCACGAGCTGTGTGTGTCTGCCCTGCCCTGTGTCACTCAGAGGGGAATTGTCACCGTGAGAGCTTTGGGACTTGGATTTGGGATTTTGGGACTTTGATTTTACGGGAGGATTTTAAAACAAGGAGAACACATGAGGTGGGTGTTGGATCTGGAGGTTTCCCCTGCCTGCTCATGGAAAGAGCCCTCCTAACTCAGCAAGGATCGAGACTTGGAGCTGGCTCCCTCTGAGGGTGGTGTTGGCTTTGGGAGCCAGCTGAAATCTGAGAATGGTTTGAAATGGTGTTATTTTAAAGGCTGTATTTTCATGCCTCGCTTCTCCCTACAGACAGACAAATGGCTTTTCCCTTTCATGGAAAGTTGGGACCTACCTCCAAAAATGTTCTCAAGCTGGGGCTGAAGGCAGTGGAGTTGGCAGCACCACGTCCCACGGCTGCCTCTACCATCACATCCATCTCTTCGGGTCAATGTTCAACCCTGGATAAAGTCTGTATCTGAGATTGGAGAGCAAAAAACTTCCACATCAGCCTCACTCCAGGCTGGAATAATTAAAAAACATCCAGGTTTGTATTTACTGGATGTGAGTGTCCCTCTCTGTGTGATATTTGGAGTCACTTTAATCTACCAGTGTGGAAGGTTTCCTCCAAAAATAAAAGGCCAGACCTGCACTGGGTGAAACTGGTGTGGATCTCAGGGGGGCAGTGGAGCAATGTCAAAGCAGGACCTAAAGTCCCTGAGGATGAGTTCATTATCCACCAAAATTGGGTGTATTTGGGATTGAAAAGGTTAATAGTGATGAAGCAGGAAGAAAATGAGTGCATTAAATCCTGCTTAATTAATCTGATAAATAATGAGCCTGAAACTGCCTTGGAGAAGGGGTTGAAAGGTTCCCAGAGGAGTGAGGGGGTYTGGGGCAGGCACAGGATGGGCAGCTCATCGACTTCTGCCCCAGCACTGCTGGCCCAGGGCTTTTTTTTTCTTTCATTGCTCTCTCTCCCAGTGCTGCATTTCAGGATTTCATCCCTGTCCCTGGCTGCTGTGGAGTCAGCCTGGGAGCAGCTCAGTGCCAGGGATCTGGGGTTRTTCCCTGCTTTCAAAAAGCTCCTTTTATTTTCTCCTACTGGCAATAATTAATAACAATGCATTTAAAACATAAGTACATAAATTCTTGATTAAGTATTGTGCCCTGATAAGTGAATAAATTGAATAAATCACAATTAAAACCCCATGGAAGCATGGGGAGTGGCACTCAGTGGTCTGTGTTACTCACACAAGGCTGCAGCCAATGTTCAGCCCCACATGTTGTGTTAATTAATGAAATCCTGAATGCAAACTTTGAGCTGAAGTGGCCCAGTCCCATCAAAACCAGATTTTGGGGCATGTTTTCCACCTCAAGTGAGACAAAACTCACCTGAGACCTTGTCCAGCCTGGTTTGAATGTGAGYCCCAGTGAGGGAGTTGTGTTTTAAGGAAAGCCAACTCTGACCTGGACTACAAATAGGGAAAAAAAAATACTCATTAAAATTGTTACCTGCATTYCTCTATCAGCATTTCCTCAAGCACACAGTGGAGAAGATAAATAAAAATCCATTTGGATTCTGGGGATGTTTCTGCCTGTTCCTGTTTACTGAATGTTTTCCAAAGTCCCTCTCCCTTTAGGGCAGAAAGAATTCCTATAGGAAATCATCTGATTTGTTTTCATTTCGTTTATTTGCTTATGTTCCACTGACCACAGAGGCTGAAACTCTTTGGGATGCTTGAAAAAAACAGGATGTTTCTTCCTCCAGAGAGGCTCCTACTCATCCATTTTCTCAGATGATGTCAGAATCATCTGCTGAGGGCGTCACAGASATTGCCCCAGCCAAGTGGTAAACATGACAATTCAGCTTTAAATCACATCCAACTTCTTCTCAGCTAATGGCACCTCAAATGATTTGGATGTGTCTCCTCAAAAACACATTTTTGGGCAGATTTTTAATGTCTTGGAGGTGGCAGTGGTGGTCCTGTTTGAGGCTGACCCAGTGAGAGGCTCCCTTCAAGGAGCTGTACTGAAATATTTCCTTCTTTTTACTGTGTATTAGGAAGTGAATGGGTGAGAAGGTTTGCAGAACCAGAGTCTGGGATTTCAGGAGGTAGAAGGACATGGAAGAAAGTTCATTTTTTAAAAAATATCACAAAATACCGAGGTTATGAAGAAAAGAAAAAAAAAAAAACAGAAAGAGGTTGATAAACTTAGGCCAAAAAAAAAAAATAAAAATCAACATATGGAAATGTGGGTGTATTTTTGGAACGGTTTCTTTGGAGAGTTATTCATGGATCCTGAAACCACTCTGGCTTTGAGGAGCACAGGGCTGGGGAGGCATCGAGGTGACCTCGGCTTGGGGGCACCGCGGGCACGTCACGCTCTGCTGGGAGCACCCAGAGCCTCCCAAAAACACACCCAGCCACCCCCCACTGCCTCCCTGGGCATTCCCCCGAGCCTGGAGAACCTCAGAAGAGCCTCGGGTCTGAAAGCCAGACCCTGCACCGAGCTCCAAACCGAACCGCGGCGCTCGCGCTGTTTCCGTTCGGCTCCCGCGGCCGTCGCAGGGGCTTCGGTTTTATTATTGCTAATTCCAAGCATAATAAATACACCTCGGGATCGGGGCTGATTTATTATCATTTTAAACAGGCTGATATTTGCAGCTTTTCATGAATTTTCGCAGTGATGTCTGTTTTCCAATTTCAGCCTTGCTTTCCCTTTCACTCGAGACGCCCCATCGGTATTAAAACCCAGTATTTAAGATATAATAATCACTTTCCCTGCTCCATTAGATATCTCTTAACTCCCTCAAACTGAGGGAATATGRGCAAGATTTGTTTTTTCTTGTCACCTTGTCAATCTGGAGGTTTTTTCCAAAGGCAGTTAAAAATCACTGAGCTGAACCACTGAGTTTTATTCAGGTTTCTGAACATTTTCCGTTCTGTTCCTGCTTTTTTACGAGTGCAGATAATGAAACTTGGTGGTCTCTTTATAACCATTTCCACTTTCTGTTTGCAGTTTGTAGGAATTTAATGTATTTTGGCTCCTGTTAGGAATAATTGAAAAGTTGGCAAATCAGGAACGGTATCAACATCGAACCAAACCAGATGCCAGCTTTTTTAATCTTTATGTTATCAATCACAGCTGGACTCGATGATCTTGAGCTCTTTTTTAATCTAGATGATTTTGTGAATCTAAACTCCAGTTGGAGTTTAAATAAAGGGTAAAACATTAAATCTTGAGGGGTATTAGCAGTGTCATTTACTGAGAGACTCCTCTGATCACAGTGCGTTGGTTTCTATTCCTGAATATTTGTCTTTCACTGGATTTTGTGGGGTTGGTGATTTTCCTGTTGTGGAAGTTGTTTATGGAGCCATGGAGTGAGATGGGCTGGTGGAGGGCAGCTGGAGCCCTCCAGAATGATGGGATTGCCTCCTGTGCACTCCAAASTTCCAGCAACCCCCGAATTTTATCAGTTGTGAAGGGTTGGGATGGGCTGGGACAGGAATTAAATCTTCCTCTCAGGAACAACTCTTAAAAGCTGGATATAAATCCCTCAGAGGGCAGCGACAGGAGAGAGATGTGGGCATTTCCCTTCAGCCTTAAAAGCACTTACAGGAGATCAGAGCCCTGCCCCGAATAAATTCTGCCCCTGATTTATTCCTTGGGGTGCTTATGGGCTATGGGAACACAATCCTCCTACAAATTCCCATGTCCATCTCTCTTCAGCTTTGGATTCAGCTGGTCTGGATTTTCTTCTCCCCTCCAGTTCAACAACTCCTGGAGATTTTACTTAACTCTGTGTCTTGGTTTCAAACCCTTTCTTTCTCACAGCTGACTTGACCAGAATGGTTGGATGGATGATTTATTTTTCAGGAATTTTTTTTTCAAGTTGCTGTGTTAATATAGAAAATTAAATTGTTCACTTTTAATTAAATTGTCTCCTTCTGCCTGGAATCCTGAGGCTGTGCTTTGCATCCCAAGGACTTCCCAAGGGAATGATGGTGTCCAGGCTCTCCCAAAGATTTTCCCCCATCTCTTTGGTCCCTGAGTCACTCTCCCAAGGCCTGCTGGAACCTTCAGTGCCTTCAGGAGGGCGAGGAGGGAAGGATCAGATTTAAGGGCAGTGCTCCAACTCGGCACCAAAAACCTGATTAACAAAGATTAAAATGGGAGAGGGTGAAATAAATGCATTATCAGAAATCTGYGCACTGCTTATTGATCAGGAGAACAGAGCAAAGTGTTTTAAACTTAACTTTCTGTCTCTCAGTGCATTTGGGATGCTTCCAGACATGTTTGGGTCTGAGTTTCCCCTCTGTGTGACATCTTTCAGTTCCTGCCGTGGGGTCTCTGCTTTGTTGTACTTTTCCAGGGGAGCCCCGTGGACGTGTCCGTGGTGTCCAGCAGTGCCCAAACCACCTGGRCCTCACCTGTCCCTGTGCCCAGAGCCCCCCTGTGCCCCTGCCCACACCCAGGGGTGGGAGGCAAGGCAGGATTTGGCTCTTGGAGGCTCTGAGCTGTCATTTGCATTCGTGAAACACAATTTCAGCCCGGCTCCACCCCTTCTGCCCTCCAAACCAGATGAAATATTTATTGGGTTGGAGTGTAAGGGCTCAGTGTTTCGTCTGCACAGGAACAGGGGAGTCCTGGTTCTGACCAGAAATTTCTAAGGCTTCTTTGTGGCTACTAAACGTTGGAGGAAAAACCACAAATTACCATCACGGTGGGGCTGGGCGCTGGGTCCTGGCTCCAGAGCTTCCCCGGGCCCTGCCCCCTCCCCTCCCGCCTTCAAGTGCTCTGCATCTGTGTCAATAAGTGCCCCGTGTCCCTGGCAAGGGAATATTGAATGTGCACACACAGAATTAACCTCTGCCAGGGTGGGGTAGAGCCGAGTTGTAATTACACACAAAATTAAGCTGTTACCGTGATTAACATATTTCTTTAACGCTGAGGAACCTCCTTTCCTCCCCCTAAACCCCTCACAATTCATCCCCTGTTTGTCATTTTCTGGCTGCTCCTCAATTTTTTTTTCCCCTGGCCACACCTAATCCCAGAATTACCTGGGGCTGTCCCACCTCACTGGAACCTCCCGGGTCCTTCCCCATCTCCTTGTCCAGATTTTGGGGGTCTTGGAAGCTCTGTCCATCCCAACGTGTCWTAGTCTCCTGTTCTCCTCTCAGATCTTCCCAGAGATTAATTTGGAGAGAGTTTTAGGAGTTTAATTAGTGCAGAGGTGGAGTTGAGCATCCATAAGATAAAAGCGTGGTGCATAAAGGGTTAAAACAGGGACCTTTGGGCATTTTCAGGGCCAGTTTTTGTTGGAGATGGGAAAATGAGGAACACGGGTGGAGAAAGGAGAGTCCATGCACCCAACAATTCCAAGAACAGGAGCTCAGAGATGCCCTTTTGGAACAAAGCTCTGCTGAGCAGCTCCTCCTCGTCAGCACATACCTGAGTGCCCATCCTGTGAATAGTGTGGATTTTTGGGATGATTGTTAGAACCACTCCAACCCTTAAAACATCAACCATTGTGCTCCCACCAGCTGCCCTGCTTCGGTTTGTCCTGTCACAGATGGCCCTGCTCTGCACCCCTTTCCAGCGGGTTTTGTGAAATAAAAATATTATCTATGCAATTAATTGACGAAGATTTGGTAATATTTCCAGTAAGATTTTCAATAAATGTGGTTTTTTTAAAAAAAAACCTCAATTTTTTATAGAAAAAGGACTATTTCAACAATATATCACCACACTCAGAAAAATTATTCTCAGGAAAATGTTCTCCTTTTTTTTTTTTTTTTAACGAAAATATTTTTCTTAGAAATAACATTGGTCAGCTGTATTAATGATATTGGAAGAGTTGGAAGTGACAATGAGCAAACCATGAAAAATGGACAGAAAACAAACACAGAATCACTCCAGTCCTGGACTGCTTTTTAGTTATATTGGAGACATTCCAGGGCTTCCATTTTTCCACCAGTGTTTAATGGGCTCTCTGTTTGCATTTATGTTTTCCTGATCTTTCAATCTGCAGGAAYGGCTGCTCCTGGCAGGGCTCTTTTAGCATCACCCTCTCTGTCCCCTCTTTGGAGCCTGGGCGCCTCATTTTTATTTTTTTAATTCCCTGAATTTGTAGGAAGGAAACACCCTGATAYGAAGGCAAAACAGGTAAACATGAAAAAGTTTGGGAATCGGGATTTCAGCAGCCTGAGCCTCCATCAGTGGATTTAACTTGCACACGCACTCCCTGGAAAAATCCCTGCCCCAGAGGGTTCATGCCAATTAAAATTTTAAAATGACATCAGTGAAATTAACCTAAATTTTGCTTGACCTGGAATTTGGGTCAGTTTAGATCATCGTCTTAGCAGGGCTGTCTGAGATTCAAAGCCTTGTGGGGAGCTGTGGGAACAGAAAGGTCCTTCAGAGCAAGGTGGGTCCTGCAGGGGCAGCTCCACGATGGTGGGAGATGATTCCCAGGACTCCTCTGGCTGCCTGTGCAGAGGCTGAGGTGAGGAAATGCCCAAAAAGTGGCTGGGGATGCACAGGTGGCACCTGAGGGGCACCAGCAGCTGAATGGTGGCTCCAAAGTGGGTTTGGGACACAGGATCTGTGTCTGTCCTGCTCCTGCACCCCACGCTGGGCTGAAAGGCAGAGCCCAGAGCATGGAAGGGGTGGGTTGGGTTGGGTTGGGTTGGGTTGGGTTGGGTTGGGAGGCCTCAAACCTCACCTCACCCCAGCCCTGCCATGGACAGGGACAATTTCCACAGGCCAGGTCACTCCAGCCTGGCCCTGGGTGCTTCCAGGGATGGGGCAGCCACAAATGCTCCACCCCCCTTTCATATCCTGAGATGATGATGATGATGATGATGATGATGATGATGATGGTGATGATGGTGATTCCACAGCTCATTGGATGGCTCCATCCTCAAAAATGCTAAAAACATGAGAACAAAACAACTCATCAGCTGCCCACTGCTTTCAGTGCTTCTCTCCCTGTTCTGTGGTTCCCTGTCCCCAAATTTTCTTGTAGCAAAGTCGTGCTGGTTTTCATCCTTGTGCAGCAATTTTGGCAATCATCAGAATGGAAAAA
>CADDXX010000141.1:1276085-1297140 GCA_902810485.1 Alauda arvensis
GGACAGGGCTTGGAGCAGCCTGGGACAGTGGAAGGTGTCCCTGCCCATGGCAGGGGGTGGATGAGATGATCCYTAAGGTCCCTTCCAACCCAAACCATTGTGGGGTTTTGTGTTCACAGCCAAACTGGCTCCACCTTTCCCCACAAACCCATCCTGAGGAGATCCAGCACCCCCTGCAAGTTCCAGCACCCTGGAATTGTCTGCCCACCCTTTGTGGGATAACAGCTCACAGCCTCCTTCTTCCTKGGTCMTTTGGAGAAGCAARGAWTCCCAGAATATCCTGAGCTGGRAGGGATGCACAAGGATCTTTAAAGTCCCGCTCCTGGATTAATCATGCATTGATTAATTAAAGTGAAAAAACACATTCATCTCCCTRTTTGTAATGGAAGTCCCCTGCAGAATCATCTGAAACACCTCTGAGGGAGATAGGTGRGTATTCCAAAGTGAAAAATCACTTTTAAAATGCCCAGAGGCTGCAGCCCTCACAGGAACAGCAGGGAAAACAAGCAGGAGATCTCTGGAGGTGCCTTTTGGTGACAGACCCCAGCTCTCCATGGTTGCTTTTCGCTCTGATTCCTGTCAGGTATGTGAGCTGGGAAGGAATAAAAAAGGTAGAAGTTCCAAAGGGAGAGCACAATGGAGCAGGGGACAGTCAGGGGAGGAGGGAGCAGATCCCTGCTCTGTGCCTGCTCTTGGCTCTGCTCCCTGCCCCATCCYGTCACACCCGGCCACCCCCTGCCCCAGGGGACCCTCGGAACCACACCATGGMATGTCCYGGGTGSAAAAGGACACACAAGGAYCATCCAGGCCAACTCCTGGCCCTGCACAGGGCACCCCAAACTCCCACCCTGTGCCTGAGAGCRTTGYCCAAACACTCCKTGAATTCTGGCTGTGACCTCTTCCCTGCGGAGCCCRTTCCCATTCACCTTCAGCTCTCCCAGCCCAAGGGCTGCTGTGTTGGAGGCTGGCAGCAGCCACCCTCAGGTCACCCTCTACCAAACCTCAAGGAGACATTTCTCACCTCTTTCTGGACCCTCAATCTTCTTTTTTTTCTATTGTTATTTAAATAAAACCCCCAAAAAAGGGTCAGAACCCCCCTGTGGCAGCAGCAGCCAGGTGTGCTGGGACACCTGGGGACAGTGCAGCACAGGGAGCAGGGACAGCTCAGGGCAGCACGTTTCACACTGGGCTGGAGCATCACCGAGGAGAATCCACATGCTGCTGGGGATGTTCATTAATCATCCAGCTAATTTGTTTTTACACAGGAGCGCTGACAGCAAACGAATGTTATTGTAGCAGCAGCGCTGCATAATCCCCACTATTATGGGTTTAGCAAACGACTGCTCTGTGTTCACTGCTGCTCCTTTCTCCATCCAACTGCAATTGTAAATTGTAAATATATCTATTCCTTCATTCCCATCTGCTGAAAGCAGCGGCCCCGCCAGCTGTGGCCAGGGGGATGAAAGGATTGCTGCTGTCTGGTTCTTCCTCCTCCCTCTGCTCCTTATCTCAGGAACACGAGTTGAAATCTGGCCCAGAATTTACTGAGTGTTCAGAGAGTTTTTACGAGGCGATGCTTTTGCAGGCTGCTATTGAGAAGATCTGTGTTTATAYCCATGTACACACGTGGATGATGGTGGCTGGGGTTATTTCTCCAGTAAATCTCTCTGCTGTTTGTACACAATGTGCACAGGCAGCATTCACACGAGGAAGGAAAATAATCCAGTGGTTAAGGTTAACTTGGGATTTGAGAGAGCTGRGTTTAATTCTCCCCTCTGCCACAGCCTTCATTTTAATACACATTATATGTTTATGTCCATATGTACCATGGAAAGGACATTGACTGAAWTGTCCTTCAAAAGCAGACCTGAACCCTCACTAGTCCTGTTTTTTTGGGGAATTCATGTTCAGCAAAGGGTTTGGATGAGCTGTGACCCTTGTGGAACAGGGACAGACTTGGACACATCCTTGAGGCCAAGAAAACCCCACCCAGCGCTTCCTTTCTGCCATGTTGGCTGGAACAGATCTTGGAATCATGGAATGGTTTGGGTTGGGAAGGGACCTTAAATCTCACCTCATTCCACCCATTGCCATGGGCAGGGACACCTCCCACCATCCCAGGTTCCTCTAAGCCCCATCCAGCCTGGCCTTGGACACTTCTCGGGATGAAACAGCCACAATTCCCTCCCAAATCCCACTGGGAGAGCACAGGGCTGGACAGTCCAAAGGGAAAGGGTGACCCCATCCAATGACCAACCCTTCCAGAGGACCCTAAGTAAAGCTAAGTAAAAGCTAATTATTTTTCCCCCTCTCACTTTGCTCTTCCCCTGGATCCTTTCTAGAGCCAAAACTCAGGGCACTTTCTGTCAAACCACTTTGCCATCGCAGCAAAGTGGAGGTCAGGGAGTAAAACTGGGTCAAAACTCAACCCCACATGATTTTAAAGCCTTTCAAGCTTGACTCTAGGAGTGATTTTGAAACAGATGGGCACCTGGTCTTTCCCAACATGGCAACTCCCTGCACTGCATTACTTGCAGCAATACACTCATAAAAATCCAGGGAGCCAATAAAGGAAGGAGAGGAGAGGTTTCAGGTGTTTACTGGCTGTAAAATTATTAATACCAGCTTCAAACATGTGATTGTGGTGTTATTGCTGATTGTACAGCATTAAAAAAAAATCATAACAATAAAATATTTTTTTTAAAAAATGGAAAACCATTTGTTGCACAAGTTTCAGGGTCCTGCACGTGGCCTTTATTAAAGGGAGATTTTAAACATTTGCCTTGCTACAAATTTGCAACAGAGTCCTGCCGAAGGGTTTGTGAGGGTTCGTTTTAACCCCTCGCCAAACTCACACACAAAAAAAGACCAAACCCYCAAATCCAGCTTAAGGAGGACCTGAAGAGCTATAGAAGGGACCAAACCATAAATATGTTGACACCSAGCTCTACCTGGGCAATGAATTCTCCCTGCCCTCACCTCTCAGGTTTCAGGTGTTTTTGTGGCCTGAGAGTAARTAACARAGYTGAAAAGAGAGCCRGAGTCCTGTAGTTGTCTTTGMAGAGTTGTTTATTCTTTTCTTATCTCTGAAAGTTCTCTCTGTCCAGYGTGAAGTTTGCAGGAAGCCAGAAAAGCAAAATCTGACCCTCCTACAATGGCACCTGAACTTTTATACCTTAAACTACATTAACAATGTTTTCCTTGAAGTACCAAYAACTCTGACCCAYATTAGACAGTGRAATCTCACCASAACCCAATCAAGAAAAGGCCACCACCACTGCAAAGATGGAGGGGAAGAAGAACCAGGAAAGKAGAATAGACACTCCCAAATTTCTCCACCTTTGCCCCTTTTTGCCTATRCAGTAAAATCTAAAWATGCTACTTTTCACCCAGTGACTAATAATTATGCTAATTAAACTCTCATGGTTYGCATTTCTTCTCTCAACTTCAGCAGCTTTTCCCAGGGGCTCAGYTCAAAGGCACAGGKATTTTTGGCTTTATCCCAAAMCCCTCRGATCTCCCGCAGGGGWCTCGAGCTTCCAGGAGCACCCAAAGAGGTGACCCGGATTCCCACACTCACCTGTTGGCCTCCCATCCTCTGTGGTCTCTTCCCCCAGCAGGAAGGCTCTGCTTGCCCTCATTTTGCTCACTCATTCATTTTTAGAGGAGATCCTGCCCTGCCCCACGCGGGACCCATTTTTCTGTCCTCACCCCGGGATCCCCGTTCATCAACCCCGCGTGGCAGGAACCCCAAACACGTCTCTGCCTCTTCCTTCCCCTCTTCTGCTGCTCAGACCCCGACAGCCAGAAATGTGTGCTTTATGCACGAGGAGAGGTGACTACTGATGCTCACAAATGTGTGGTCATTTTTTTTTTTCTTTTGCCTGTCAGAAAATCAGCCCCTGGAATCACTGATGCCTTGTGAAATTACAGTCTAATGTAACCAGCCGGGGTATAAAGTAACCAATTTCTTTATTTTTTAAGAAAATTGTTCTCCTGGAGGTTGAAACACAAAACCAAGACATGGATGAAGTTATTTTTGTCCCAAGTCAGGGGAAATTAATGAAATAGCACCTCCCATTCTGTTGACATTGGCCAAGGCTGCCGAAGTCCTCAGTAATATTGGGGTTCCCGTTATGGGGAATGCTGTAATAACAGGAGGGATTGGGAATTTTATACTGGTGGGAATGTCCATGTCAGAGCCAACAAGAGGAGTTAAGCTGATGCTTAACTTGAAGCAAATAATCAGTTGGAGTSGATAGTTACAGGGCTGTGATAAAATATCTCCTTACACGCTGGATCAAATGTTCTGAGGAAAAATCTGTGTCCTGAAATCCTGATTGAGACATCAGAATCCATCAGCAAGCACTGCCTGAAAAAAAGAATTCCTCAGTAGTTATCCAGGAGTGCTTCTTCATATTTAAAATGCTGAGTTTTCTCTAATTGGCTTGATTGTTTTTAATAATCATGGCGTGTTCAAYGCTGTTTTTTAGGAGCCACTCTTCCCTTTCAGTGCCAGAGTGAAAATGTTGCTCAGTAAATTCCAATCATTTATCCTGTGTGCTTTCAACTCCTCCACACAAGAGCCACGGGTTATATCAAACTTGGCATTGCCACCTCCACAGGATGGATTTGGGAGGGAAATGGCCCAGGGAGGCCAAAAATCCACAGGGAAATCAGGAACCCCTAGGTGAGAACACCACATATTGTTCTTGGCCAAACCAGCCRTTATTCAGCATCTATTTTTGATAACAATCTCTGAAAAAATCCAGATTTTTTTTTTTTTTTTGCCCAGATATATTGGTTTACTGCAGTTCTCTGTGGAGTCTGGCATTCTGCACTGCCAGCTCTGCRCTGCAGCAAAAACTCCATCCCAAATAATTTGTCCAGTCAACAATAATCGCTCTACATATTAATAAAAGTGGCTTGAAAAGTTCAATATGGGAGCTAAAATTTGTTTTAACTCCGTGTGGTTTTGGAAGCTGGAATTGACATTCAATCTCCTTTCTGCTACAAAATGTCTTTGACTGTGTAAGTGTGTAATTATATGCCTCGATATAATTAATTGGAGGACATTATTCTCTTCTCACAGAGAGAAGAGGGATTATGTGCAGTTTCATTTGGCTCCCAGAGACACACTTTCCTCAGAGTATTTCCAGTGTCTTTTTTTTTTTTTTTTTTAATTTAATCTCTGTTTATAGAAAACATACCTAATGAAGAGCCAGTTAAACAGGCATCAGAGGAGGAGGGGTAATTCCAGCCCAGTTTCCACTGGTGTTCCCTCGGAATAACCCCATCCATCACAGTGGGGTGGCTCCTCAGGGATGTGAGGATGGGGATGGCTGAGGAAGGAGCTGGAATCAGCCCAGGCTCTTCCCCCCATCCCAGTGTTCCCAGTGCCAGAGGGCTGGCAGGGATCCCGTGGGGGTGATGCAGCAATCCTCCTCTGGGTTCAGTTTTCCCTCTCCCTCTGGATCCCATGTGCAAGGAGAGCAGTGGTACCCAACCAGGGATGCTGGCCCTGAGCCCCGTCCTGCTCCACAAACCCCCAAGCCCCCAGAGCATGGCAGGATCCCCGTGACAAGGAAAAGCTGCACTCAGATTTGGGACAGAAAAAAAACCCYAAAAGGACATGGCAGCATTGCATGGCTCCTTCTCCTCTCCAGAGGGAGACCCCATCTGCATTTTCCTCCCCATCCTCCCGATACCAACCGGAGCAAATTGTCAGCAGGGCGTGAAACCCAAAACCAGCTCCATGAGGATCCTGTTAGGAGCAGACCTTTGCCCAGGAGCCCTCCCTTCCCCATCCCACGCCGGGGTGCCCCTCTCCCCTCCCAGCCCTTGTACAGCATCCAAGCTCCCTGATGGAAACAACCCCRTGCCTTGTTTTCCACCGCGGCGTCGTGCTGGATTTCAGGCTCTTGTTTGCCTTTTCCTGACGTGTCGCCCATCACGTTCTGATTATGGAGAGTTTTCTTTTGAAGAGTTACCTGAGGTGAAGCCTAATTGGGCTGGAGGAGGATGCCAGGGCTCGGGAACGCTGCCAGCACYGCCGGGGGCTCCCWCATGGACAGAGATCCCGGCCCTTTCCCGGCCTGAGCTCACATCCAGGCTGTAAGGGGACACCASAGATAAAGCCTGGGAGAGAGCTGGGAGCAGCAACGGAGCCACTTCAATGCAGGGAGACCCGTCAGCCTTCAGGAGAATATTTAATATTTAATGTTTAATGCATATCAAATGTCAGAGTGCAACAAAGGAGAGGTTTCACGGCTCCTCACTCCAACCCTGGAAGAGTTTCCAGCCTCTGGCTGGATTTGGGAATCCAGTAGTGGCTACCAACACTATCCCTTAATGCTTCAATAAAAATATTCTGTTTATTCTGCCTTATTCTGGCATTGCAGGCTGGGTTCTGCCACCCAAAACTGCTCCAAGATTGCCCCAGGGGGCGTGGGGCTGATCTCAGTTTGCTTTGTTGCCTTCAGGGACTTCACTGGCACTGCTGGCGTGGCTGGGAATGGCTGGGAAGGGCTTGGAGCTCAGGATTATCCTGCCATGTCCATGTACTTAATAATAATTGACTGAAAACAGCAGGACTGAGCTGGGCTTGGTGTCACCACATCAATTCACATTTGTTTTCCCTTCAGTTCCCACCTGCTTTCATGTGTTGCTGGCTGGGCTGGTAATGATTAAAATGTCAGGTTCGAAGTCCTGGCTCTTCCCAGTAGATCCAGTTAAATGCTGATRGAGAAATCTTTTTATTTTCCTTCTTGTCTACCAGGGTAGCTGTAATGGGTGTTCAACAGAAACACAAGGCAGGGACAGGGCTCAAATGCCATCACGATTCCCTTTCTGGATATCAAGAACTCATCTAAGACAGGATTACCAATGGTAAAACCACTAAAATGTGTCTGCCCTGGCACTTCAGAGCACAAACATCAGCTAAACATCCCCATCCAGTGATTTTCTGGAGGTGTTTTAAACAGAACCATTTTATCAGGATGACAAGGAGAYGGTGGAGGAAAAAAATAAAATTGAGAAGAAGGCATTGAAATGGAGCTGAAAAGAGAAATAAAACATGGAGACAAGTTTGATTTTTCTTTCTCTAGCAAGCACTGGAGAGCATTTTGATGTGGTCTGTGGGATTGTTCCCTCAGAGATGATTAAAAACAAATTCCCTCAGCCATCAGGGCTTTTGATAGGATTGTGTTTTTCCATCCAGTTTGATCAGCCCAAACGATGACTAAACCGGGAAGCAGAGCCAGAGCAACCAAAGCTCTCCCCAAGAGCGTTTTCCTGAGCAGAGGTGGCAGAGGCTCCTCCAACAAACCCTGAGTTTCCATTGCCAAGTGCCCAGCAAATCACACACGTGTGCACTCACACCAAAGAACCCAAAGAAACCAAACCCTTTCTTTACCATTTCTCTACAATCAGATGGTTTAGAGATTAAGAGAAAAGGAGAAGGGGGAGAGGAGGGGGGAAAATCGCATGGGAGGGACGAAGAAAACAAAGCCACGTTTTTCTATCTCATCCCACTTTATAGGATGTATTTTTTGTTGTTGTTGAATTGGGATTTTCTTTTTTTTTTGCTGTTTCCAGCCCCGTGTTGTGACTTTGACAAATGATGATGCAGGGAGAAGATTTATGCGGGGTCTTGGAGCATTAGCACATTATCACGAGCAAAACAGAGCCCCTGGCCCTCCTCTTCAGGGAGCCATTGGAAACTTTTTGGGAAGTGATCTATGGGCCCAAGGCCATCCCCGGGAATGCTGTGGGGCTGCCCCTGGATGGGGTCTGGGATAATGCCCAGGGAGAAGACGCCGAGCAGGGGATGAGGAATGGTTCCTGCAAACCCCTCCTGGAAAGGAAAGAGGAACCCTCTGCTCTCGGGGGAGCTGAGTGTTGAATGATTTAATGGCTACCTTTAGGAAGTGCCTTTTGCTTTATTGCTGCCTTTCTTTTTTTTTCTTTTTTTCTTCTTTTTTTCTTTTTTTTATTTAAGGGGAAGAAATGGCTCTTCCCTGGTTTTCACCTCATCACCTCAACTCAATGCCCTGCAAGGCCACTGAGTGAACTCATCCTCCTTGCAAAGACTCCCAAGCTGTTGACAGAGGGTCTGATTGGTTGTTGAAAAATAAACAACAAAAAATTAAATTTAATTAAAAAAAAACACTCTAAATTAAATATATTCATGTTTACTACAATTTCTGAGTTCACTACAGAGCGTTTCCAGTGCTGCCAGCTCCATCCTGGATCCCTTTTCCTCAAGAGCAGAGCTGCAGCTCCCAGGATTAAATTGTTCAGATTTTCCACAGAGGTGTCAGAAATCTCATGGAAAACTGGTGGGATTCTCAGAGCTACTGGAGGCATCGGCCCAATGCTCTTTATCCTCCTYCTCTGCCAAAACTCCTTTAAAATCCTTCCCATTCCCTGTCCAGGGAACTGTGAAAAACTCAATTTGCACTGACTTGAGTTGCTGATGATTTGTCGTCCTCCTAGGACTAAATTCTGGATTTTTAATAGTTCCCCAGAATTAAAATTGTCCTAAATTTGTGGAGTGAATATCAGCATTCCAGTCACATTTCATTTTATTCTCCAATCTGCTTTCACATCCAAGAAAATCAAACAGAATTTGGAAGTTTGTGTTTGAATTCTGGTTCATCTCTTGCTGAAACCTCAAGGCCTTGTTTCATTTTCCAGAACTTTTTTATCTGAAATTCCAAGGAAGAATTAAGTTTTCAGAAAGATTTAGATTCAAACAACCAAAGCAGAGACAATTTAYAGTTCCAGAAGAATTTTAGGCTTTTTTTTTTCCAGGAATTTGTGTATCTTTTCTAGAGCTACATAAGCTTTAAAAGGCACAATCATCTCACAGAAATTATTGAGAAACTTTGAGGTACCAATGAGAGAAATGCACATAAAAAATTTTTACAGCCATGAGAAACTGTAGAAATTTTATTTTTGGCCCCTAAAAGTCAGATTGATTAAATTGGTCTCATTGGAAATTCTATTACTTGGGCTAAATATTGGTAAAATAGGTGCCATAATTGAAGAATTAAGTCATTAATTCCTTACCTACAGTGGTCTGAATATTCTGTACATTGGTGAAATGTCACCATTTATTTGGAGATCTAAGYAAATAAGTTAAAAAACCCAACCAAAAATGGAATTATCAGAAAATAATTAAAGTTTCAAGGGGTAAACTKAACACAAGAGGGTTCTTTATCACTCAGAAATCTGCTGCACATCCATGTTTTGACCAGAAATGCCACTGAAGGAAGAAAAAAAAAACCTCAACCACCCTCAYTTCATACACAAACCACCCAAATTAAACACATTTTATAAACAATGAGCGGGGAGAGCAGAGATTTCAGGGCTCCCGTGGAAGATTTGAAGGTGCCCAGAGATAAAGAAAACATTTTGGAGGCAATGACTTGGATCTTTTCAGCACCATTTCCAGCGTGGCGTGGCAGGATGATGGATGAGCCTGCAGCAGCCTCGTGACAAATTAGGGAATTCTGACAGATGTTTGATGCTGGGAGCGTTTCGCACTTGAAAGGGAGCCCTGCTTTTCAGGTGCTCCCCAGTTCTCCRTGGAGTCTGGGAATTCAGTTATCTGGAGGACAGCAGATTTCTGGAAAGATCATCAGAGCACCCAGCAACCCCTGTTGTCCAAATTTTTATTGTGGCTGAAATGATGGCAGGACAAAAATAAGGGATTAAAAACTGGGTYTTTGAAAAGCTGGATATTAGGGATGATGGGATGGCTACAAGAGTGTGTCCCTCTTCTCCAGGCATCTCCTTAAAGGAGATGGAGCCTTTTATTGCCTTTTTAATTTATTTTTGCAAACAGTTCACTCCTGGCGTTTTACAGCGAGGGGGATTTGTCTGGTGATGGTGTTCTCTGAGCAATTCTCAATTCTCTGAATTATCAAACACAAGGCCAACAGAAAACAGGCATTTTTTTTGGATTAGACCCCCAGCATGGCACAAACCTAATCTCCAGGAACCACTCATAATCCCAATTTCCCTGGTTTGGGAGCAGCCTCAGCATCCCAGGAGCGGCTCAGGGAATTCTTTCCGAGCCTGAGCCCCTCCTTTCCTCCCCTCGGTACTGAGATAACCTTTTGCTGGTGGGTTCATGGCTTTGCACAAACCCACGCAGCAGAATCGGCTCCAATATTTTATCACAGATGGTGGGGGGGAAAGAAAAAGAGGGAAGAAAAGGGCATTTTCCCCAAATAATGGCGCTCAGTGTTGGCTGCAGCCCCGCTCGCGGATCCCGGCCCGTGCCCTTTCCCTGCTGGACAAAAACAGAGCAGTGTTTGCAGAGAGCCCTGCTGTAATTGTGGGCAGTTCTATGGAGGGGGAAAAATAATGTGGTTTGTCATCAATCTCCCGGTGTGGCACACAAGGGCTGACTTGTTGAAATTTTGTAGGCTGTATTTACAGAGAAAACAGAGGCCTGGTGCTGCGCTGGGCCCTATCAGGCCCCAGGTCTGGAAGAATCATATCGGAGCAGGAGGGAAGGCTTGAATCACAACCTTTCAGGATAATCYAACCCATGAGGGAATGAAAATCGCTCTGCTCCTGTGAGCAAGATCAAAACCAGGACAATTTAATTATTGGGGGGTTATTTGTGGGTAGAGACACGGACTGGCAAGAGCTGGCAAAGGGGAATCACTCACATCATCACTTGCTGTGTTACACAGCTGCRGACAGAGGGGAAAAGGAAGGATGGATGTTCCAGCCTTGGAAAATGCAGGATGGGGGAAAACAGGGTGATGTGATGAGGCAAAGGCAGTGAAAGATGATGTTTTGCCTTCTCTTTTCAGATACCTCTGATATATTAATAGGATGTATGTATGTACCTTAACATACACACTTACAATTCTTTATATATGCATTTAATTCTCTTTATRCTAAGTCAAATATCTTAACATAGTCCTAATATTCTGTTGAGCCGGAAAACCAAACATCCTAAACACCTCACAATTAAAAGCCAAAAAACCTTATCTTAAAAAACCAAAACCTCCTCTAAAGTTCATCAATCTAAAATTAAATCCATCTAAAAAACCACTTTAAGATATGCCACGCTATTCATTTACATCTCACATTAAAGCATCTTTGCCAAATATGCTAATTTGCAAAGTCTATAAAGTTATATATGCAACCTACTGTAAAGATACATTTCAACATATTCCACCTCCACAGATGATTACACCATAAAAATGCTTATTAAATACTGAAATTAAAACCCTTTATCCCTCAACTGTGTCTAACTCTTAATTTTAAGACCTAGGAAAAGGTACCAGGGTTAACACAGGTCTAAGCTGAGCCACCATTCAGGGAACCTGGAATTCTTGTTGTCATCCAACTGTGAGTAGGATTCAAATTAAGAGAGCACAAAGCTCATTACATACTTCACTTCTAGTGAATGTGTGAGTTTTCCAGAAGAGGAGAGCAAAGGAAAGGGAGAAAAGAGGGAGAGCGTCAGAAATCTGGGATAAGTCACATTAAATATCCTTCCAAAGCAGCCAGCATGACACAGTCATTTATAAAAAGCACATTTTGCTTTGGTTATCTTGTACACAGCTTTCATCAGGGTACTGCCCTTTATTTTCACTTGCCTGTAAAAATGACCTGATGAAATGATGGATGGGTTTTTTAATTCAGTGTATGAAATGAAACAGGAGGGCCAGGCTGGGAGATTTGGGMGGGTTGTGCTGCACAAAACCATTCATTTGTGAACACCACTGATGGCCTCCTTCCTTCTCCTCCTCCCTCACTATGATTCCTTGGTTCAGGATTATTTTCAGACTGATGTTGTGGTGTGGAAGCCCCTGCATGAAGACAGAAGGTCCTACAGCATCCTCAGCCCAGCTCCAGGTGTTTGGGACAGAGCTGTCACATCCCCCTGTGCTGAGAGACACCAAAACACWAACACAGCACAGGGGCTGATTTGCAACTTCATCTTTTCCCTGTAAAACTCAGGCAATTCCTATGTGGCTGCAGGGTCTGTTCGCCATCCATGGAAAAGCAGCTCAAGAGGAAGAGCCATGCCCGGAGCAGGATGTGCTGTTATCAGCCTTCACCAAAACGCAAAGAATTCCCAGCTTTTCCCAGCCTGAGCTGCACCTACCCTCTCCAAAACAAGAACATCCCAGCCTGGCTTTGCCTGGAACAAGCTCTCCTTGCAGTCCATGCTGGGCATTTTCTTTTTAATCTCGTTATTCTGCAGAATTAGAAACACCAGTAGAGGTAAAACCTTCCCCGTGCAGCAAACAGCCTCATCCTGCAATCTGACCATTTTTCTCTTTCACCCAAATAATTCTGGAGGAGATTTCAAAATAAGACTGACTCTACCTCTTATTAATATTGCCAAATGAGTCACCCCCATGCTCAGCCCTAATACATAAAAGGAGCATTTTCTTTTGCTTCCATAAAAATATCCAGAGGGCAGTGGCAGGGAGAGTAAATTGAGAAGACCAAAGTTAAACAAAACCAGTCTCGTACACTTTCTGCAACTTCATTGTCTGCTCTGCCYCGTGCAGGAGGGGAAAAAACCCTGTAGGCTTGCACTGAACACGTTCTAGAGTTAAAGAAATGATCCTAAAGCCCCAGTGGCTGTTTTAAATCACTCCCAACCTGCAGACACACATGGAATTGGCACTTCATGCCTCACTCAGCCCACAGGAGGCAGCTGCAGTGTCACCCCCAAATCATTTGAAATTTGCCCAAATTTTGGGTCCAAATCCAGGCCAGATTTATGGGGKTTTTTTTACTGAAATGGACTGGTTYRTTTATGGGKCTGAGTTGCCTGGAGCCCRCRCRGTTCCAGAGAAAACTGAGTGACCAGTCAGGCTGGACAGAGGTGMTCTCCAAGGCTGAGCCTCCCTTCCACAGAATCCCTGGAACTGTGGCTCTGTTAAACCAGTGGCAAAGCTCCCCAGAGCCCCAAGAGCTTGGGAATGAAGGGGGGAAAAAAGAGATTTCTTTTATGATTTATTGAGCAAATACTGGAGCTTTCAATATTGCATTTTGCTCAGCTCCAAGCATTACAACTGAGAAATAAAAAATCAAAATTATCAACAYGGGTCATTGCTTTGACACAGAAATGCTTCAGAATTCTGGATTTGTTTTCTTTCTATAGAGCCCTATATTCATCTCAGGGGAAAAAAACAAAATTAAAAAGCATTTTCAAATCTAGAATTATTTTTGTCATCCTRCAGTGAGCAAGATTCAAATTAGCTGAGCACAAAGTTCATTATATTCTTCACTTTTAATAAATGAGTGAATTTTCCAGAATGGAAGGGGAAAAAAAGGAGAAAGGCAGAAAACTGGAATAAGTTACACTAAWTATGTCTAAAACAGCCAAAATGACAAAATGATTTATAAAAATATTTAATTGCATCATCAAGTATTCACTATATAGAGCAGTTTTTAGGGGACTATGAATGACTGGAGAGCTCCACTGTCAATTCCAGCCCTGCTCAATTCACCCATTTTCCTACTGGCATCATTTTGAATTGCATTTGAATATAAAATGAGGATTTTTCYTGCCTGTTTATCCAGCTCAGGATGAAAATACAAGGCACAAGACAAGGGATTTAATGAGTTTGCATCACAGACAGAGCAATTTCTGCTCTCCAGGCTTTTAAAATGAACCTCGGGGATTTTGTAATGAATTGATTCCCATTTTTAGTCCCACAGAAAGTTTCTCCACTGTTTCATCCAAAGCCCATCAGAAAGAATGGAAATTTTTTCATTTCCAACATGGGATTTTGAATTAGACCCCAAGTAGCCATGAAATGAAGGAAGCTCTATAAAATGAAGCAAGAATATACCCAGAAATAATTTCTAAACTGTTCAAAATTTCATGGAGAATAAGATGATTTTTTTTTTCCCTACAGGATTTTGAAATCCTTTTATGGATTCACAGGCAGGAATGTGATTTCCCATCAGATGTCAGGAGCTGGCTCAAATTGCCTGTACAAAAAAAAAAAATCTCATTTTTTTTCAGTGACACAGAATTCCCATCATTCCAGAGGGAAGACAATCATCCTGCATGGATTCATCCTGGCTAGAAACTCATCTCAAGTGATGCTGTTTGTCTTTTCAAAAAGTGCAAAAAATACATGAAAATTAACAATTTTCAATGCACATCCAGCAGTTCCTGTTTTAAAGAGTTTTTAAAGGGAAAGTTCMGGATTTAAAGAGTTTTTAGGGATTTTTGCAGCCCTTTGTTCCAAATGCAGGAGGCAACGTGGGGCAGGCTCAATTCATTTTCACTTGGTAGCAGATTTTTCCCCTCAGCTTCTGTCTTCCTCTCTCTGTCCTTCACATAAACACTTATATAAATATACATAAATACAAGTTTTTCTATGTCTGTGCATCCATATTCTCCTTTTTTTAAATGCTTTTCAGCTTAGAGAAACTCAGCCCCTCTTGGTTCATTCCAGCACCAGGGGCTTTGGGGATGGATTTCAGCATCAATCCCCCAAAGCCTTGTTTCCTCACCCAAGTCAATGATTGCATTATTATTTCTTCTTCTGTCTTTGAGGGGCTGATGAGATCATTTATTGTTTTTAAGGGTTAATAGAGCCTGTCAGGCTCTTTTTGCCTCACTGCTGCTGCAGGATCAGTAACAGCTCCCAGCTCCATGATGCTAAATCAGACCACACTTTCCTGAAGAAAAGAAAAAGGGGGAAAAAAAGCAAATTTAGCATGGAGAGAGGAGAAGCAGTTCAGTCTGGTTTAAAGGAAGGGAGGGAGGGAGCCAGGGGGGAACAGGGACTAACTTTGGAGAGAAAATAACAAACTTTAAGTCCTGAGGTCTTTCCTCTATATTGAAAAGGCAGTTTGGAAAGGAAATTAGTAAAAACAAACAGAAGGTGCCAAGGTTTCTTTATCATACCTGGAGTAGGATATGCTGAATTCCACAAGGCCTCGAGCTGGCGCCTGGTGCTGCCTTGGAAAAAATGGTACCCAGGGCTCTATAAAATGATCTATTGGGACTTCAAAGTCGTGGCAGCCCCGTGTGGCACAGGATGTGCTCAATTAATTATGTGATTTCTAAATGACAGGGGTTGGGGAAAGTAAAAATAATATAAAAAGGGCAGGGGAAAAAAAAAAGAGAGAAAGAAAAAGAACATGCTGAAGAAGGAAAAAAAAAAAAAGGGTTTTTAAAGAAAATAATATTAGGGGAAAAATGGGAGAAGTAAACTGAAAGGCCTTGTTGTCTGTCTGCCAAACAGCAGCAGCAGATAAGGGCCGGGGTTGCCGTGGAAACTCAGGCCCGTAGGAGACAGAATCCAATTTCAGAAACCACAAAATCAACATAAACGTGTGCAAAAATAAAAAGGTTTGTTTGGCAAGTAATGAGGAGAAGGCTCCCAATGTATAAAGCAGATGAACCGGGGTGACCTCGGCCAACTTTGAGCCATAATAATGACGATGTCCCACGTAGCTGTGGCACCTCTGGAAGGAGCAGGGACACGGCCAGGTCTCATCATCCCATTGCCACCCTTCTGCTGGAATATCCAATCCCCCACCTCCCTCTCCCTTTGCCCCTCTGCCCTAAAAAAAAAAGGAGTGAGGAAGAAGGAATATTCATTAAAGCACTGGGATTAATCTCATTTTAAATCTCTGAAGAGGATTCAGACCTGATACTATTAATTCACTTTTCCTCTATGCATTGCCCAYTAACAGTGTCCGAAATCATCATATATGAAAATATATTAAAATAATTGCTCTTTTCTTGCCCTCAATGTGGCCAGGGAAAAGCAGACCTTAAACCATTTTCAAGTCAGGGAGACTTGGCAATTACAACTTTTGCAGTTTTCCTGGGAAAAAAATGTTCTGGTGACAATCACAGTATAAAATTTACAAATTTACATCACTGAAAGGACACCAGAATCTTCCAGCACTGCCATTTGTCACTGTTTGAAGAGCAGTTACACAACCACGGGGGCTTTGAGCTGCTCTAACGAGAAAAGGGCTGGAGATTGAGGGGAAACCAAAGTGGGGTTATTTTTTTCACAGCTTGTGTGTCCCCAATACTTTTGTTTCATGGGTGCTTTCATWARCACAKCATTGTCYTTCTCCAGCCCTTCATTTGRAGGTTCAGTTCATGCTTTACCCCCAAACTGATGGATTTTATGCTATTTCCATTGAATCAYGGAATGGTTTGGGWTGGAAGGGACCTCAAAGCTCATCTTAAAGCCACAGGCAGTGACACATTCCATTATCCCAGGSTSCARCCTGGCCTTGGGCAYTTCCAGGGAGCCAGGGGCAGCCACAGCTYCTCWGGGCACCTTGTGCCAGGGTCCCACCACCCTCACAGGGAATAATTCCTTCCCAAAATCCCATCTAACCCTGCCCTACAAATCCCTGGGTAGCACAGCTGAGATCTTGAGCAGTGCAGAGAAGATGGGAATTCTCTAACCCCATCCAAAGTTGTCTTTGTCAGGGGAAAAAACCTCAGAGTGGAGTACAGAGCAAAGAGATTGAGGAAAACCTGAGCAGAGAAATACCAGAACATTGTTACAAATAATTTGCATTTTTCACAGCCAGATTCGGAGCAGCTTTTTAGGGGTTTGAGGGAAAAGCATCCCTCAAAAAGTGTCCCAGGAGAGAGAGGGGCAGGGACAGCCTGGGCTGGCCGTGTGGGGACAGCCCAGCACAATGTGGGCCACAGCTGCAGGGATTCCTCCCCTTCCCATTCCCAGATTGGCTCTGTCAGCACAGCCCAGGGGTGGTTTTCCATCCTCGGGCCACATTTGTCACCTGGCCTCGAATGTCCCCAGTAAAGGCAGCAGTGCCAGCTTCCCACGCTCAGAGCAAACCCCGGGAGGCTTTGTTTGTCCTTGTCACCCGGGTGCTGCAGGGCTCTCCTGCTGCTCTTCC
Source organism: Alauda arvensis (assembly GCA_902810485.1). Lineage (NCBI taxonomy): Eukaryota > Metazoa > Chordata > Aves > Passeriformes > Alaudidae > Alauda > Alauda arvensis. Next base: position 1,292,991 of record CADDXX010000141.1, read on the forward strand.
TCCTCCCGGCATTCCGTGTGTGTGTGTCCCTGTGACCCCGGGGCCTGAGAGGGGACAAAGGGACCGGGATTCCCCTCACAGAGCCCAGGAGGGCACAAAGGGACCAGGATCCCCCTCATGGGGCCTGAGAGGGGACAAAGGGACCAGGATCCCCCTCACAGAGCCCGAGAGGGGACAAAGGGACCAGGATCCCCCTCACAGAGCCCAGCAGGGGACAAAGGGACCAGGATGCCCCTCACAGACCATGAGAGGGGACAAAGGGACCAGGATCCCCCTCACAGTGTCCAGGAGGGGACAAAGGGACCAGGATTCCCCTCACAGAGCCCAGGAGGGGACAAAGGGATCAGGATCCCCCTCACATGGGGCTTGAGAGGGGACAAAGGGACCAGGATCCTGCTCACAGAGCCCAGGAGGGGACAAAGGGATCAGGATCCTGCTCACAGAGCCCAGCAGGGAACAAAGGGACCAGGATCCCCCTCACAGAGCCCTGGAACTCCCCCGAACTCCAGAGGCCTGGAAATGAGGATTGCTCCTTCTCTCCTGCACTTTTCACCAGGCCGGGACTCAGCTCCCCAAAGAGGAGCTCCTTACCCACAGGCAGACACTAAAACTCAGCGCCAGCCCCTAAACCGAGCTCCAGAGGCCTGGAAAAGAGAATTGCTCCTTCTCTCCTGCMCATTTCCGCCAGGCCAGATATAATGAGGGCCTATATTTTTATGGGCAGTAATGTTTAATATTTGACATTAGGTAAATACGCTCTCCACGCGGCCAGAATAATTTCTCACAGCTTCAGGGTGGAGCTTTGAAAAGCTGCTGGGTAATGGAGTTCARACTCTCAAGGCTGGGACTGTTTGGAAAGTCCCACCCTTAATCTGGGATCGTTACAAACCTTTCCCAGCCTGTAAATCTTCGGGTTTGCAAGAATGGTTCCACCAAAGAAATAAAAAAAACCCAACACCTGAGGTCAGATCTTGTGAGGGTGGGGGTGTTCCTGAGGACAAGCAGTGATGTCACAGCAAGGAAAATTTCTATTTCGGAAAAAAAAAAAGAAAAAAAGAAAAAAAGAAGCCTTGGCAATGCAGAGCCATGGAAAAGGACATAAAGAGCAAAAATACAGAGCTGAAATGTAAATAGGTTTTGTGAAATACRGCTCTGAGTTTGTTCATGCCCCCACAAAAGGGCTTGAAATATCTGGATATATTGTAAAGTAATTTTTTAAATAATTTTTTTAAGTACTTCAGCAGTCTATCTGGATGTGAGCAGCAGGGCTGGGTTTGAAATGATGGATATTTTAGAATGGAGCTATAAATCTTCCCAGGCTCTCAATCGACTTCCTCTTGAAAAATGRGTGATGGCAAATGGGAATTTACAGTTGTTAGGAATCGTTTTTGGTGCCGATGCAGCAAACATGGAACTGCTCCTTGGAGGGGTGGTTCTCCTCACTGGCCTCAAATCAGATGGGAAAGATCCATGAAAAGGTTTCTGGAGAGGATGCACTGATCCAACAGGGATCAACACCTTCAAAATGCTGCTGAGTGCACAGGAGAACTTCTAATTGGTTCAATGAGACAATGAAGAGTTCATTAAACAGGGCAAACTTTAGGGGGAAAAATTGAAATGATGGGGGATTTTTGAGCAGCAAACCAACTTTCCTGAAGTGCAGCAATCTCAAGCTCTGGGTTTGGTGGCTTAAAGAGCGACTCTAAAGTGATTCCAGTGTCAATCCAGCTGCTGCTCCCCTTTTTCTGAGAGTGGTCTCCAACATCCCCTGGGTTTTCCTGGGGCTCTGATTGGAGGGAAGAGGCAGCATGTAGGGTTAGCAGGGCAGTGAAAGCAGCTCTGAGCTTCACCCAGCCTCATGTGGMTCAGAAATAACACCTGGGGCGTTTGGGAGCAGGATATGAGCCCTGAGGATGGCTCCTGTTCCCAAACAGTGACCTCGTGACCACTCCAGTGCTTCCTGAGATGTCTCCTCCACTATTTTCTGTACCAGATGATAATAATATTGTAAATTCTCCTGAAATAGAATAACAGAGCCTCCTTAAACCACAACATTGAGAACTGGACTTGTTTTTCAAAAGAAAATGAAAGAGCCCATGCCATGATTTATTCTCTCTTGCTGCCCCTGCAAGGCAGAGCTTATTTTTCCATTACAATTCAGCTGCTCTCGGAGCACAAGGAAGAAAAATGCCTGCAAACACCACATTTGTTAGGGCTGATTGAGTTGGAATAAACTCCAAGTTGCACCTTTTTTCTATTTAATCCATCTCCCAGTGCTGTGCTGTCTCATTAGGGGTATTTTTCAGGAATAGAAACAGCAAATAGAGGTGTTCAGCTCTCCCTGWCTCAGTCAGGTTTGGGTGATGGAGCTGGGTGGGTGCTGGGGACATTTTCTGCCCAAGGTCTCACCCATAACAGCTCTAAGCTGAAAACCAGGCAGGGAAATGAGCTCTGGTTTTGGTGAGGTTGATTAAGCAAGACAAAATCAATTAATGTCTGAGACCTCACAGGTTCCTGAAGGCAAATTGTTCCAATTACCAGCACCTGAGAGCAAATTAGGAGCAATTAAAAGGAGCAGCTGGGATTTCACTGAGTTACTCTTGTCACTGTCATCTCCATTCCATTTYAGGCTCATTAAAAAGGTATTTTGCCCATTACACTTTTCTTCAAGGGTGGCATTTTTCATTTTAAATAGTTACAACCACACTTTATACGTTAGGAAATATTCCCTAAAGTGGAGATGGGTGAGGGATGTGAGTGTTTTACACTGACTGTGGTTCAGGTAAAACCTCTGCAGGGGCTGGTGCTGTTACAGATTCCAAGAGCTGATTTGCCTCTGGAAAATCCAGAGGTCTGTGCATAATTTTGGCCTTCCTGCAATGCCTCTCTCAGAAAGACAAAGAAAAATCAGTTTTCTCCCCATCATCTCCCCTGAAACAAAGCAACAGGGCCTGGTTTGATTGGGAAACCCTCCCACAGACCACACTTGAGTCCAGGGAAGGGTTTGGTTGAGGATCTTTGAAATATGAGTTAATCCCASCTCACTCCAGTTCTTACAGAATGTGTGAGAATTTAGATCTCARTTCCTCAGCATCACACAGGAAACAGGAATCCCAGTCCATGATATTCCCTAAGAGACTTAACCACCCTGAACTCATTCCAAAAGACAAATCCACTCTCCACAGCCTGGCACTGTCAAATCCAGCTTCCCCCATCTGACCTTTCCTTCCTGTCACCAGTCACTCTGCTCCAGGCCTTCTCCCACTTGCATTCCCAAATCTTTCGGATATTCCCCATCATCTGCAGTCTCCTCCCAGTGCTTTGGGTGCTGGGGTTTCCCTGGAGCTGTTCCATGGTGGAAGGGTTCCTGCCCAGCAGGGAAGGTTCCTGGGCAGTGGGAGGCAGGATCAGCCCCAGGAGTGGGCAGGAGCAAAGGTACTTTTCTTGGATTTTCCCCATGGATTGATCCAGCTTCACCCAGTCCCCACCACTGCTGAATCCAAATCCCTTTGTAAAAGTGCAGGCAAATCCCACCAGCAGCAAAGTTGAGCACAAATGYCCAGAGTGAGGGGGTTTTTTGGCAAGAGAGGCACTTGCAGCCACGCCAAATCACTGCCCAAATCCATCCTGTTGGGGACAAGGCAAAGAGGAGTTGGTGGAGATCATGGAATCATGGAATCATTGATGCTGGAAAAGACCTTCARGATCATCAGGTCAAACCAGCACCACAGTGGTCACCAYTGAAGCACGTCCTCAGGTGCCACATCCACAGGTTTTTTTGGACAYTTCTRGGGATGGTGACYCCACCACTTCCCTGGGCAGCCCATTCCAAAGCCTGACAATCCMTTTRGTGAAGAAATTTTRGGAGGTACAGCACTGGAACAGGCCAATGGAGAGGGATGGGAATTCCTGTCTGGAACTGGAGCAGGAACGCGCTCCTGTGTAATGAAAAGTGGGAGGAGGGCARGAATCCTCCTCAGGGAAATGGGAAGGAGAGTCCAGGCTGCAGTTCCAAGCAGGACTAAGGAAAAGATGGGGAGAATGCAACCCACAGTTTTCAGGGAGTCAGGAGTGCATTTGTTGTYGGACATTTCAGAGGTTAAGGGTGTCCCCAGTGAAACACCGGTGTCACACTGGCAGCTACCACCCA
>CADDXX010000141.1:1302873-1322809 GCA_902810485.1 Alauda arvensis
CAAAGCCATTTGGGGCAGGAGTGAGGGGGCACTGAAATGGTTGGGAGAGTCCACATTAAATCTTCCCAAATGAAATCATTTCTGTTTGAGAGGTGAATGGAGTATGGAATGATTGCCCTCACTCTCTGTGAGTTCTGGAAATGCCACAGAGAAAAAAAGCTCAGCATAGAGAGCAGAAACACAGGATGTGTGATCTTTTTGAGATAAGATCATGGGGAGAAGCTTTCCCAACCAAACTGTGGGATATCAGCAGCCAGGTCCTTCAGGGGGAAGCAAAGCTTGGAGGTGACAGAACCCCTGGGTGTAGAGGTGTGGATTGTGTGGGATTGTGTGGGTTTTGTGGGATTGTGTGGGTTTTGTGGGATTGTGTGGGTTTTGTGGGATTGTGTGGGATTGTGTGGGTTTTGTGGGATTGTGTGGGTTTTGTGGATTGCCTGGATTTTGTGGATGATGTGGATGGTGTGGGATTGTGTGGGGTTGTCTGGGATTCTGTGGATTTATGGATTTTGGGGATGATGTAGATTGTGTGGGGTTGTGTGGATTTTGTGGATTCTGTGGATTGTGTGGAATTTGTGGATGATGTAGATGGTGTAGATCGTGTGGGATTGTGTGGATGGTGAGGATTGTGTGGATTTTGTGGATTGAGTGGATTTTATGGACTGTGTGAATTGTGTGGATTTTGTGGATGATGTGGATGGTGAGAATTGTGTGGATTTTGGGGACCATCTGGACTGTGTGGATTTTTTGGATTCACACAATATGGATTGTGTGAATTTTTTGGATTGTGTGGATTTTTTGGATTGTGTGGCATCCAGAAAGCTTCTCCTTCTCCAGAACCCAGTGGCTTCTACACTCCATGGCCAAAACCCACCCTGGTCCCACCAAAATGGGCTAAAACCCATCGATTCCCAGGAGCAGAGGATCTCCATGAGGAATCTTTCACACCTCCAGCAGATCAAAGTTTTCCTCCACTAAGCAAATCCTCCTCACCCAAAGGGACCCTCCAGGCCAGGAGCTCCAAATCCTCTCGGGGCACGCCCAGCTCAGCACAGTTTTAATCTGAATTTGACATTCAAATCCCTGGGGCAGCTCCTGGAATTGTGGAGCTCCCCAGTTCTCCAAGTGGGAATCAGAGCCCTGGTTCCATGACAGCCCTCATGAGCTGGGCAGGTTTTCCAGACCTGCAATGGAATTCATGAGCCACTCGCTCCCAGAATTTCCAACAAATGTCACCGAGGTTTGTTTTTTTTATAGGAGGAAAACTTCAGGCTGAGTTTTCAACAATAAAAGCTGTTTTAGTGCCTTTCCCCTGCTGCCAAATTAGTGCTGAGTGTGCTTTGCTTTGCTCCTCTGTTTTGCTTTTATGTGCCTGAGTTTCYCAAAAAAAAAGGAGAAGGAGCAGGGAGGGAACATGGAGTTTTTTCCAAAAGAAGTGATGAATCCTARTGATAAATAGAAGGGAAGGATCTGTTCTCTGGGGTGCCACAGGAGAGCAAGATGTTCCTACAAATTTATAACAGAATAAGAGGAGGAAAAATAATTTTCTATCAACTTCCATCAGATTTATTTAAAGAGGAATCAATGAATAAATAAATAGCTCATTAGGCTGCCCTGCAGTGTTATTTAGAACTGATTTAAGGAATGTTCAGTGCAAAGTCTGAGCTAAGAATTGATCCCATGAATCCTCCCCAGCACTCCTTGGCTTCTTTTCCACCAAACAACCAGGGCTGGTCTTTGACACAAACACYGGGGATGGAGAAAATTAAAATATTCCAACAAAATGCCTGGTTTGCTGGAGAAAATCAGGTTTTTCTTAAACAAAAGAAACATCCTGGAAAACATTAAAGGTTTCTTGTCTTTACTGAAAACTAAAACATTTCATTAAATACCCCAAAAGAGTCTGTTTGGAAGGAAAATCTCAACAGTTTTTGGAGAAGTGTTTCTTTTTTGTCTCCTTTTTGGTCTGTGGATGACTGGGATGGGAAACTGGGGCTCCTGGGRAGGGATATCCCAAGATAAGGTGGGAAAATTGGGCTTTAATTCATCCAAACTGCAGCTCCCCAAACTCAACACCACCAACCTTTCGCCTTTTCCAAGAAGTTAAAATCCAATCAGCCTTAACCCAGCCAATTCAATAATGTTCYTTTCCCTTCCCTTTCCATGACCCCCACCAAACCCCGGGATATTTGGAGCCTGGGGAAGGAACATTTGCCATGAGGGAATGGCCTTGGGSTTGGAGCTGGAGAATTTATGGCTGAGTTAACATTACAAATGGAAACTGTCCTCGCACGAGCCCTCGGGGCTCTGGCAGCACAGTCAGCACATCCAAGTGGGGCTGGAAAAAATTCCCTCACTCTCTCGGTCCTTGAGGGTTGTTTTGATCTTCCCTGGAGTTCCTCTGTCACAGAAATYGTCCCCTGCTCGTTCTGTCAATGATCCCCGGCACGTTCTGCAGCTCTGACGCCTCCCCAGCCCTTGCTGAGGAATAAACAAGGTTATTTTGGGGGATCCCTGGATTTTCCTACTGAATTTAGGACTTTTCCCTGCCTGCCCTAAATTGCCCCACGGTTATCCCTGAGCAGTGGCTTCCAGAGCAGTTGGGTTCCCCCTGGATGAAAAGCTCTGGATAAACCTAAGATCATTCCAATTTAACATTCCCTTTATAAATCCCATGTTTACAGGGGATCCCCACCATTATTTCCTGTTCAAATCGGGGTGCTGACAATCCATGGACATGGATTTTTCTGGGTATCTGTGCACAATTCCAGCGCTGGCTGCAAATTTTGGAGGAATCCCAGGATTTACTCATTATCACTTTAACCACGATCCACAAAGGAGGGGGCACAGGGGGAAACATCCAAGGAAAATAGATAAAAATCTTATTCCCAATGTTTCCACAGGGCTGCCTTGTGTTTACAGGACGGGGTTCCTGCTGTGAAAGAGAAAGAAAGTTATGATTTTTAAATTTCTTTTTCCCCAAAAGAGGAGGAATTGGCTTTCTGTGGCAGTTTCCTTTATGGATTCTCCAGAAGGAAACGCTGCACTGTGGGGAAAGGGAGCAGGAGGGTTGGGATGATGCCCTACATGAGGTTGTAACTCCCTGGCCACACATTCCCAAAGTGCCAGAACCATTCCAGCCAAAGAAAGGAAAGCCTGACACCGAAATCCCCCCCAGAACTCCGCTTTGGGGAGTTGGGATTGGGGCTCGGTGCTGCCTCGGCTCCCCTCTCCCAGCTGGACAATTCTCCCAGGTCCTGAGCAGCTCCAGCAGGAGCCATTTCCCCTCCCCAGCATCCCCAGGCCTTCCTGACCCTGGGATCCCTCTGGAAAAGGCGGAGCCTGGGAGCGATCCCAGGGAATSCAGAGGTGCTGCTGATGTGCTGCTGCCATCCCAGCTCCTGTCAGAGCTGCTCTGCTYTGAGCCCCAATCCCATCCCTGGAATTACCACCAGGAGCTGTTGCCTGCCCATCATCACTGCTCCACACACTTCATAACTCCCCGGACCAAATCCCACCTCCCAAATTCCCAGACTGGCCCGAAATGCTGGGAAAAGCATTCACCAGTCAGCTCAGGAAGGCTTTCAAAATCAAAAAAAGAAAGGTTTGAKCAATCAGGGCTTTTTCTCCCCTCTCAAATCCCACGTTTCTGTTTGGGTTTTGGGGGGTTTTTTTATTTATTTCCATGGGAAGCTGAGGATTCTTTTCTGTCTGGCAGTGAGATACTGAACTGTACCTGATTCTCTGATTTATTTGCAGATAAATCTCTGATTTATTCKCAGATAAATCCTACAGAAAAATTTTAGGTGCTCACTTGAAACTGCCAAATGTCAGGGTTTAGACACAAATTCAAAATATCTGAAATAGTGGCCATATCCATAACAAAACACTGAATTTTGGCCTGATAGGTAAAAATATCAGTAACTTAAAAATAGAAGTGTGGGCTTTACCTTTGATTGGAAAATCAGTGAATAATCAGCAATATTTGTCCTAAGAATGCTGCACATGTTAATATTTCAGGTGAAYATGTCAGTGTTAAAAAGGATCTCGTTTGGAACGTGCCCTCCCTTTAAAAATGAATGCAAAATTTTCTTTTTCTACCTGAAGAAAAGAGAGCAGAGCAAACCTGTTCATCCTCTCACAGGGAAAGCAATTAATAAATTAATATTCTGCTGTGAAATGGTTCCCACCCCACAGGATTTGCCGGGCCAGTGGATCCCTGAGATCCCTCAGGAAAATGATCCTGACTGCACAACTGGAGCCCACATTCAGTCAGGACTCCAAGTCATGGCACCCCCCAGAGCAAAAGGCTCCCTTGCCCAATATTCACTGACAGCACCAAGTTTGAATTTCATTTGGCAAAGCCACGGATCTGATCATTTGTAGGTAAATTTGGGATCATCACACAAACGCTTTGCTCTGGATTTCCTCTCTCCTGGTTCTTGCAGGATGGGGAGAGGCTGAGGGGAACCCCACAAAAAGGGATTTCCCTGCAGGCTGAGCAGGCACCAGCATGGAAACACAGGGCTCCTCCACAAACGGACCTGGTTGTGCCAAAAATCCTGCAGGATTGGGGCTGGGGGTGACATTGGAAGCAATGCCCACCTTGGATTCCCAGGATTGCTTCCACACCAGCACTGGCTGCTCCCCCCGAGCAGGAGAATGATCCTGGACACCCCACTGAACCCTGAACTTCAGGCTGTGTCTCCTCTCCATGGGTTCCATTTTTGTGATTGGTTAATTCATTAAATATCCCATTTAATATGTCCAATATGTCCAATAGGAATATTGGACWAAACTCAGCTCTCCCACTGCAGACTGAGATTAAAGTCATTAATACAGCAAGGCTGRGAGCTGCAGCACACCTGGGAGGTGAAATCTGTGACCTGCAGCAGCACACCTGGAACTCAGATCCAAACTGAGCCACAAAAAAAAAGCTGGAGAGGGACATTGGCATCCCCCTCCTGGCCCTGGGTTTTTGGGAGGGCTCCCGAAATGCAGCCCCACAATCAGTCTCCAGCCAATAAAAGGCAGAGACACAGATCCATAAAAAAACTTTCTGCATCTCATAAAACWTAACATGCAGTTGCTAAATTAGAAATTCAGATCTTCCATGTACTTGGCTGGCTGGAAATGGAGACTGCAAATTGCTTGTTAGAAACCACAGCGTGCAGGGCTGCTCTGGGATTTTTTTTCCCCCCAAACTCCCTCTTCCCACTCTGACATCTTTTCTCTTTTTCAGACCAATCTTTCAGCCACAGACCCCGAGTCAGAGGCAGATTTGGGTTTCAGTCTCAGCTCTCCTGCCCGTTCTCTTACTCACATAAAATGCTGCAATTAATTTATTGCAGTCTGGCCACAGTTGTTTTATTCATCACCACCGTGGAGCTCCTGTGAATGACGCCCAGGAGAGGCAATATCATCTCAACAAAACCATCCTGATGAAAGAAAGCTGAGAATTCGGGGAGAAACAGTCGGCTCAGGTACCTCCAGTGTGTTTCTGAGGTGATATTTCTCCCAATAAAACATGATTTCATGTGATAACGAGGATACAGCCTGTGCAGGGAAGAAGCTGTGCAGCAAACACGTGTGGGAAATGTCCAAGAGGGAAAACACCACTGGAAGACACTGGAATTGAGCTAATCAAGCCATGGCAGATCCATGGGTTTATCAATTTAAACATCACACAAGGGGTTGGGATGGAAATACTGCCTTGAAAAGAGGGGCACATCCAGCAGGGAAGTGGTCCCAGCTCTTTCCTGGGGGTTAAAATGCAGCTGGAGAGGATGTGGAAGAGGGAGATGACCCTGTTCCAGGAGCTCTGGGACAGCCACGGGGTCCCTGATCCCCCCTGGGAAGAGGATTGTCCATCCACAGGAAAAAGGCAGATCTGGGGTTCTCCAAGCCTGAATTTGCAAKTTAACTTTGATCAGCTAAGGGAACTCGATGGGGACTGGCTACTCATGGTGTTATTTAAGGATTTACAGGGAAAAAAAGATGGCTGAGCCTTCCAAAGCAGAGCTCTGGGCAAGCTGAGCGAGGGTAGTTGGCCTTTTCCAGGAGTCTGAGCTGTGTTTTGTTTTAGAAACATGAACACATGGCACTGGGCTTTATGGGCTGCAGGTATTCACCTAATTTGACTTTTGCCATCTAAACTGGTCTGTGTGAGGCTAAATCATGGCCTAGCCCTGGTCTGGCTCAGGGATTCCTCTCTGCCAAGCTCAAGTGCTGAAATGGGCTCTCATATTTTTATTCTCTCTTTTATTTTTTTTCAGTCAATACCTGCAACCCTCTGAAGTTCCAGCAGCCTGGGCCACTGACAAAACCCTCTCATTGTGCTCCCAGCCCATCAGCTTTCCTGCCAGCTGCCTTTAATGGCTGTGCAGAACATGGAAAGGGTTTGCATGTTCAGAAAGGACTCACCAAAACACCTGGCTGAGGCGCCGGGCTGGGCTGTGTCCCCATGACACAGAGCCATGAGGTTCCCAGACTGCTGCTCAGAAAATCCAGCCCTTTGCCCCTGCCCAGCTCTGCCTCCTGTGCCAGGAGATGTTGAAATTGGGCCCTGCTGGCGCTGCCTTTATTTACCACAGTGGCATTGACTTCATGCACCACGGCCCTTTCCACTGGGGCTGCCTCAGCCAAGGTCAGCATTGCGTAAAGCAGGAGCCCACAAATAGCAATTTCTTGCTATTTCGGAGGAGAATTACCAGTTCTGTTTGCATCAAGGAATCCCTGCTACACTCGGGACGTGGCAGAGCTGACTTAGTCAGAGTTTCTTGGATTAGGCAGCAATAAAAAAAAAAAATTAAAAAGAGAGAGAACGATGAGTCAGTGCTGAGTGAAAATGTGCTCTGAAGCTTCTCATGGAAATAAAACCTCCTGAAAAATCATCTGCTGGGCTCCCACCCCCACCTGGGCTGTGTATTGGTGTAGACATGGGGATAAACACGTACATGTAGAGATGCAGGCAGGAACAAAGCCAGAAAGGTTTGTGYATAAACAGCACCAAGTTCTGGGTGGAGGTGAGCACAGAGCCCAGGAAGAAAGCCTCAGTCTGCTGAAGGACCTGCACTGCAAAGCAGCAYGTGCCCTTGTGCCTGCTTTGCACCAGAATAAATGCTTTGGGAAAGTGGATTCTCAGGAAGAAACMATCCTCTGATCCAGATTTCAAAGCYGTTTYGATGCCCAGCTCTGGGTGGAATCACAGAGCAGRTGTTCTGCTCATCTTCTGTCACATGCCCGGGGCAAAGCAGGGACTCGGAGACTTTTCACAGGTGGGAACTCCTGACTCCACAGCACTGAGCCTTTTCTTCATGGTTGGACTCAGAAAAGCAGCTTCCCTGGAAAACCTCCTGGGGCCACAGCACAAGGGAGCAGCAGGGCCATTCAGCAAGGKGCCTGAATCATGGAATCATGGAATTGGAATGGTTTGGGTTGGGAGRGACCTCAAAATTCATCCCCTGCCCTGGGCAGAGACACCTTCCACTGTCCCAGGGGGCTCCAAGCCCTGTCCAGCCTGGCCCTTGCAGGGATCCAGGGGCAGCCACAGCTTCTCTGGGCACCCTGTGCCAGGGCCTGCCCACCCTCATTAAACCATGTTAATCCTTTAATTAATTATCATCTGCACATTGCATCTGTAACAGGAAATCAACATTGYTGTTGTTTTTCCTGATGGAGCTAATTCAAGAGTTAATTACAGCTGAAGAGGTCGGCTGGAAGTTATTTGTCCAGGTTGTTCTTATGGTTGTTTTGCTTCAGAAGGTGCAAGGTGAATGGACAAAGAGCACAAAAACCATCCCAGAAACAGGGATCCAGAAACAGGAATGATCCAGAAACAGAAACAGGCATCCAGGAAAAGAACCTATCCAGAAACAGAAAGCATCCAGAAAGTGAAATGATCCAGAACAGAGGCTGTCCAGAAACCGAAATCATCCAGAAACAGGGATCCAGAAACAGGGAAAAAATATCCAGAACTGGGGATCCAGAAACAGAAATTGTCCAGAATCTGAAACAATCCAGAAACTGAAATTACCCAGAAACAGAAATTTTCCAGAAACAGGGATACAGAAACAGAAACCATCCAGAAAAACAGACAGGGATCCAGAAACAGAAATTGTCCAGGAACAGAAACAGAGATCCAGAAACGTGGATCCAGAAACTGAAATGATCCAGAAACATAAATGATCCAGAAGCATAAATGATCYGGAAGCAGGGATCAAGAAACAGAAATTATCCAGAAACAGGGATACAGAAACCATCCTGAAACCCAAACAGGGATCCAGAAACAATCCAGAAACAGAAACTTCCACGTGATTTGGTTTCTCCTGCTCTGCCATGTCCACTGAAGGTTTTCCAAGGTCTGTCTGCACCCCCCAGAGCCCCCTCCCGCACGTTCCCCCTGCCAAAGAGCCACCCCCAGCTCAAACACAGCTGCCAGCCCCACAGACACTTTGCAGGGATCACATCCACGCCGAGGTCCTGCAGCAGGGAGACCCCAAATGTCAGACCCTGGTGGTGGAATGTCATTAATCAGAGGATAATGGACAGGAAGGTGGGTGGCTGCTGATAGTTTTGGCTCATTTCAGAGGGTTTTGGGAGGCCGCCAGGTTGTGTGGAGAATTTTTGAAATGTTTTAAACAATAAAGTCTTTACAATGTTATAAAATACCGGGGTGGCTCGAGTGGGTTTCAAACTGGCCGTGGGCCAGTGAAACCTCAGGATTCCAGTCAGCTGTAAGCTGGACTCCAGCGTGTGTCTGGGCTGGCTGAGGGCACTCCTGGAACCCTCCCTGGTGTCTGTGCACCCCGCAAAGGCCTCGATGTCCGTTCCACTGGAGCTCCTGCACAACCCCAAAGCTCCACCTTGGCTCTCCGAGGCTCTGCTGCTGCTGGTTTGTATTTGATGGAGGTGCCCTTTCCTTCAAGCCCTGTGTAATTCTGAAATGAAATATTGCACTGGTGATGGGTAGGGCTGAAGCTTCCATCACATGCCAGGCTGGAGTCCAAAGGGAGATGGTGTGGCACGAGGGACAGACCGAGGCCTGCAGGGATGTGAAGAGTGGGGTCATGGAATCATTGAGTGGTTTGGGTTGGAGGGGATTTTGAGAGGTCCTCTAGTCCAACCTCATGTGCYCCATGGAGCCTTAACCTGGAGAAGATCTGATAGGGTTCAGTGGGAACATCAGGATTCAGCCAAAGATTTGATGATCTTKGAGGTCTTTTCTAATCTTAATTACCCAAAGAATTCCTCAAGAAYGAGGGCTGTGTAAAAAAATTCTCCCTGGCTTTGGCTTCATGCCCTGTTTGCTCCTCAGCTGGGGCAGGACCCCCTCATGCCATGTCCCTCCCATCCAGCCCCTTCCCAACCACAGCTGCAATTCCCAGTCCCAGGTGGGAAAAGCTGCTCCACACTGAGGATCAGCAAGGCTAAACCAAGATCAGAAGGTTCGTAAATAATTATTGGGTTTGTTTCTGTGCCTTGATTGCACAAAGCTGTGAATTAATTGTATTCATATGAGAAAATGCCCTAAATCACAGCCCAGGCTCCCGATCCTAATCTACAGGAGGTTATCACACTTCCATTAAAATTAGGGAAAATTCTGTGCTCTCTTGAGAGCTCTAACACTGAGCTATTTCAGCTTTTTAAGAGTAAMAGTTCCCCATTCTGGTAAAAGTGGTATTATTTAATATTATGAATTTAATGTTGTTTTGCTTCCATTTGATTTTGGTACAATATCACTCTGATTTTTTATTATTATTATTTTTATTCCAGAAAATCATTCAATTCCCAAACATTACGCAGTTCAGATGGTTTTATTTATAGGAAAGTAAAAACTAAACCTGAAGGTATCATTCCCTCCCTTCTGTGTTTCCATAAACATGATTTGTCCCAATAGAAAAAATGGGAGAAGTARCTTGTCATAATACCAGGCATCAAAAGGAGTCTGATAATCCCAGACACTGGAAGCCACATTTGCAAACACAGCACCCTAAATGGAAACAGAAGAATTAAGAATTAACCAAATTCATTGCTTTTGCTTTAAAAAACCCTTTCATGGTGGAAGATTCTTGGTGTGTTTTGATGTTCTGKAAATCTAAAGCAAAATAATCAAGGTTGGAAGCCCAAGCTCTCGTTCCGTGGGACTCCACAGAAGGGAAATTCTGGCTCTGGAGAAGGATTTTCTCTTTTCTTCAGGACAGAACCAACCTCCTGAACAAACCCACATTCTGATGGGCATTAATCTGCTCCCATGACAGGGACAGGACCCAGGGAATGCCGGAGCTGTGTCAGGGGATTGGGATGGATTTTAGGGAAAGGTTCTTCCCCAGAGGGTGCTGGGCACTGCCCAGCTTCCCTGAGGCTGCCAGAGCTCCAGGAGTGTTTGGACAGCACTCCAGGGGATGCCCAGGATGGGATTTGGGGGGTTGGACCCAATCCTGGTGGGTCCCTTCCACCCCAGGATATGGTGAGAGCCTTGCCCAGGCTGTGGTGTGGCTGTGGGTTATTCATGGCCCAGCTCATGGCATTTGTCAGGGACACACTTCCCCTTTTCAGCAGAACCCTTTTGGGCTGATCCCTGAAATAAAACCCGCTGTAACCAAAGGCACTCTCAATGGGCAGGACTGACAGGCCCCCACCAAATAAAATAAACAGATATAAAAGCAAATTGGGCAGGACATTCTGAGTGCTACCGTCCAACTCCTCGCTCAGCAGCACATGAACACTTCTGGAACGTGAGGGTTCAGCCTCCCTGCAGGGTTCTCCATGTTCCTGGCACTGCTCTGGGGACTCCTTTCCCTGGGCACAGATGTCCCAGACCCTCCCACACACCCTGGAGCACACTGAGGCCGCAGCAGGGATCGTCCTGCTCCGAGCGTGTCAGTGTTGTGCATTTTGTAGGGATCAAGAGCTCGGAGCATTTCCTCTCCCGAGCTCATCCTCGTGGCGTTTCACAGCATGAATCCCAGCATGGATTCGGCTTTGGGGTGGAAGGACCTTAAGAAGATCCTTTAATTCCACCCCAGCCATGGGCAGGAACATCCCAGGGTGCTCCAAGCCCTGTCCTTGGACACTCCCGGGGGTGGGGATTTCACAAATCCCTGGGCAACCTGTTCTAGGAACTCACCCTGCTCTGAGGAAAGGATTTCATCCTAAAATCTAACCTAACCCTGTCCTCTGCCAGTTYAGAACCTTGCTTTTACCATTAGTTTTGAATTAAAACCATTTTAGCACAGGAGCAAAGCCTCATTACTTTAGGCCTCTCTTTCACAAATGTGATCATTAAAGTGAAGAGGTAAAAATTTTTGGAGTTCTGAAGAAACGGGAGGGAAGTAGAAAAGCAGGAGGGTCCCTAAGTGTGTGTGTGTGGTGTAAAAAACTCAGTGTTAGCCACACTTTGAGCCCACCAAATTGCTCAAACAACAGACATTGACCTTAAGCCTGCATTTCCAGTCAGGTTTAAACCTGCCAGGGCAGCTCTGATGCACCCACAGAGCATCTCAGCCCTCAGAGCCTCAGCCCATCAGTGCTGCCCCAGCCCCTGCGCAGCTCCCAAGGCTTAAAGTCCTTTTTGTTAATAAAAATTATCCCGTGATTATTGAGCAGCTTAAAGAGCAGTAACCTTAGAAGCCTTTTGAAAATTCCCATAATACTAAAATAAAATATATGGTATTTGGAATTCCCAGAAATGTAATCTGTTCTTGGAAGGGAACTGCTGGTGTACAATCACACGCTCCTCCCACCTCTGATTCACCTTCGTGTCGTGAGTGGCTTTTAATGGCAGAACAGGGGAATGTATTGTGGTTTCACACATCCACAGGTTTTATGGTCACTTATTCCTAAGTAGGAGATAGAGACACACAGCAGAGAGGGATCCTTTCTCTCTTCCAAGCTCCTCACCTCCCAGGACAGAAGGTGGTTCCAYGTTGCTGGAATGCAATAGCTTGGAGCCAGTTTTATATCAAGGAGGAGAAAGATAAAGCAAATAATCCCAGGGGCTGGGTGATGGGAAATTGTTGGAGGAGAATTCATTTCAGCCCTAATACCTGGGATCTGAGCACTGGGTTTCTTTCCTCACCACAATAATTTATTGAATTACTTCTCAGAGGGCCTGGAGGMCGTTGCCTCATTTCAGTGTGTGCCAGTGGATAATTAACATCATTAGAGCAAATCAGCCTCTTGCCCACTCGAGGTGTGCATGGTTTTATTCTGCCTTGTGCTGGGGCTTCGCTGCATCATCTGCTGCCTCCCCAGCTGCAAGGGCTGCTCTTTAGCCCGGAGTTTGTGCACAGGTAACACCTCGCTGTGACAAGTCCCACCTCCTGGGCATCCCCAGCTCCCTTCAGTGAGAAATGCAGAGAGGATGTGATAAATCYGTGCTCACTGACCAGATAATCAGCTGGAGGGCAAGAAACCTGGGTTTTTAAACACTGACCCCCRCTTGATTCCCACTCCAACATGATGGTGACTTCACCTGCTTTGCAAAGGAGTTGCCCACACATGGACATTCCTCCTTGTGCATTTCCATTTCCATCCTTCCTCCTGTTCATTAGGAGCAATGATTAAACCTATGGCTCTCTGGGACAGTGGAATTAAGCTCAGGGTCCAGTGTTAGGTGTTTATTTAATGCTTTTTATATGCCAGCTCATTGACGAAACCTTAGCCCTGCTCTGTGTCTCATTTTACCCATCCAAATTTGAAAAGATTGGTCTAAATATATTTTTTTGAGTCAATTAAGTCTCATCTTTCCAGGCCCTCCCTGACATTACTACATTACAGGAATTTGCCTTAAAAAAGGCAACAAAAACTCTATTTTTGAAGTAAACACTCCCTAATTTGGTGCTGCTTTTGATTGGCATTTCAAATTTTCTTTTTTTTTTTCTCTTTTTCCCCCCCCCTTTTTTTTTTTTTTTTTAACAACCAGGATATTAGTAGCTCCTTTACAAGCTGCAAAAACAAACAAGGAAAAGTAAATGTGAGAGGTTTTGTTTAGGAAATTTTAACTTTTTTCTTTTTGTCTTTGGGTTTCCAAAGGGCCGTCTGGGGTGAATCGAGGCTGATGCTGGTGCAAAACTCTTCTCCAAGAGATAGCCAAGCTCCTGGAACAACTGGTTCATGTTAGCTGGAGAGAGAGACACTGAATCTAAACCATGTGCTCCTGGCTCTTGTGGTTTGGGGCTGAACCACAAACACTCAGGCGAGCTGTCAGTCTGCAGTCACAATCCCAACCAACCTTGCCGGGAGCAGGGGGGGCCTTGCCCACCAGTCGTGTTTTTAACCCTTCTCTGATGAGTGGGGAGCTTCAGTGCTCGCCATGGACCCCGGTTTTCTCCTCCTGAAGCACACTGAGGGCTTGGGAGAGAATTAAAGACCAGCTTTGGGTGCTGTGGGGTGGGAATAGAGATGGTGAGGATCCTGCAGGGCAGGGCTTGGAGGGCACTGAAGGAACCATCCAGTGCAAAGCCCTTCCAAGAGCCAAGGCCACACCAAGCCCAGCCCTGCTGGCAGGTGCCTGCCCCTCTCCACGGGAGCCCCTGCAGGGTAGCTTGAACAGCTTCTTCCAGAGCTGCTCACTGATGAAATGCTCCATTTTGGCCTCTGAGCAGCTGGGAAAGTGCTGCCGTGGCAGAAAGTCACCTGTGAGAGCCAGCCTGGGACATTCCCAGGAATGTGCTGCTGCCACCTGAGCTGAGGGAACTTGGGCTGGGCTCACTGCTCCAGGCCAGAGCACCAAAGTCAGGGGGGTCTGAGCTAAATGTCCTCCTCGCTCCCACTTTTGTTGGTTGGGATCACTCAACAGCGAGCTCAGAGGGTGCCACAAMCCTTAATCCTTCCGTTCCCACTGCTCTGGCAAAAGAGCTGGAGCACAGGTAACACAGGCTGCACACTCCCAACCCTGGAGACAGCCAAGCCAAGAAATCCAAGAGAAACATCTCAGGGAAGATGCCTGTGTGTTTTGGAGGACATGAGGTGAGCTATTTGCAGGTTTTTTTCCAGCATGGAGGTGACCTACGTGCGAGGCAAGAACTGCTTGTCCAGGAACTGAGGCTGCTGGAGAAAACACACGGGGATAAAGCTGCATTTTAATTCCAGGAACCACGCTGGGTAAAAACCCTGCTGCAGAGAGCTCAGACACACCTGGTTGCAAGCCCAAAATGGAAATGTGCAAGGGTTGAATATTTTGTGAGGACATGTTCTATAACAGCATTGTTTGGGGGGCTAAAAAATCCCCCCTGGCTGTCAGGCCTTGGTAAATCAATCTCTCCCACCTCAGCACTCCTGAAATGCCATAGGAATGTTTGTCTCCTCAAGTGCTGGATCATATTTGGGACTGCTGGAGGACCGAGGGCTGAAGAAGGGAAAAGGAGGAAAGGGTTGGAAGCTGTGATTTTGGATCTCATCAGTGGGTGATGTGTTAAAATGRGTCTCTCTCCTCCATCCTCCTTYCTTCTCTTCCTACACCTGGCTGGGATCTACTCAGGGACCCCACAAAAGTTGTAATGAAGCACTCTGTTCACAAAACCTTCTCATGTTTTCTTCTTCWTTTCATTTCTTCTTCATTTAGAATGAGAACACAATTTATTGTTTTTAATCTGGAAACCCCCCCAGTGTGAATTTTATCCTGTGGAACAGGGCTGATTTCAGCAGCTGAGGATTTACCCAGGTACTGAATGGAAGAAATAATGTCAGTGTAAACTGAGAGTTTTAAGTATTAAAGAAGGGCTGGGTGAAGATCTGAGAATGGYTCCTGTGTTGTAGGAAACCTAAGGATTAAGGGTGAGGGTGAGCAGATTTGGGTACATTGGGCAGATAAGAATGTTTGGAAGAAGCTAAAATTGCTGCTTTGCTGCTGAGGGGACAAAGCTGCCCTTGTTGGAGAGGTTTCTCCCATTCCAACTTTTCCACTGGGAGACACCATGAATGAGGATCTGAAGGAATGATCCTGATTTCTTCCAGCACAGCTCCTACACAGTCCCAAGGCAGAGTGTGCTGGGGCTGTGACAGACCCCACTCAGCACCCTCTGAGCAAATCCTGGGCTCCTGTGCCCTCCTTGTGCATCCACCTCCTTTTAAAGCTGTARATGGCCAGAGTGGCTTGAGGGGAGGGATAAAGTGGGACCTAATTCCAGCACCTCTGSTGCCAACTCAAGGATTTCCACCAACAGTGATGGAAAATCTTCTGTGTCTTGCACCAGTCAGAAGGGAGGGAAATGGRAACTGGTTCATGTGAGACAACAGGAGAACACTGTTCACCCTCTCCCAGCATTTCAGAGGCCCTGAGGGATCCCTGGTGATGCCCCACTGCTGACTGGCTCTGGGTTGATATTGGGGTACACAGCACAGAGAGCACTTAATTAGCATGGCCAGATTGATAACCAAGATGCCTTGGCAAGAGGTTTGAAGATTACAAGAAGATTGGATCAATTTTGGCAACAGGAAAGAAGATTGRATCAAACTTCAGCAAGTAAGGGATGTTGTAAAATGTATGAGTTTGTCTGTGTGATGTTTAACCTAATCAGTGTAGTAAAAAATCACTGTCCTTCCTAAAATAGTTTGCAAGCATTTGGGAATCTCAGTAAAAATTAATTCTSATCAGCAAATCAGTCTTCCCATCTCTCTTTCAACTGTTGATAGGTTTCCACCCCTTTGGCTCAGCTCATGTTCTTCCCTACATTTCCACAGCCTCCCCTTCCAATCTGGAGAGCTCTGGTGAATCCAAACCCAACTCTGTGCAACCCTGGATGAACACAGCTGCCTCAGACTGATACAGCTCCAAACGAGGGCCAGAACTCCTTCCAATCCAGCCCTTTCCAGCTTTGCATGACGGTTACATGATCCCCTACTTAATATGCACATGAACTGGGATGCCACAAACTTCCCTGGGGTTTCCTGAGGGCTGAAGTAAAACTTAATTATCCCAATTGGTTCGACAGACTGTTAAAACTTTTGTTTYGCATACACTTTTTATTCCCTCTCCTCCATCTTCTCCCATTTGCCAAAACCTCCTGAAGAGAAAATAGAGATTATTTTACTTTTTACCTTAAAGGGCTCCTTGTGTGCGTTTGCCTTATTAAATAACTGCCAGAATATCTAATATTCCATGGACAGAGCTGATGAAAATGAAGCATAACATTGGTCAGACGAGCAAGTTTCGTGTACAGCATTGTCCCTAATTTGGTCTCCAGCCAATGAAAATTCTCTTTCCATGCATCTGCTGGCTCTGGATGAGTCTTTGCATTTAAAATGGTGTTAGRAAAAAAGGGATTTYTCCCTTTTTTTTCATCACTCTCATTTTGAGCATAATCACRACCCTTTTATGCCTCACTGAGGTTTTGTCAGCCACACTTGAGTTGTCTCTGACTCTTCCTTCTCTCCTTGGTGCTGGTTTTTCTCCCAGCCGTGCTCAGAGGAGCTGGCACAGGTTGGGTACAGCAGAGCTAAGCTCAGCAACAGAAATTATCCCTGATCCCAGCAGCYTCTGGACTTCAGCAGCTCAGAAATCCAGGGAAATGCAGTTATTACCTCTCCAGCGAGTCTGGGAAGTCTACGGAGGAAATGTGGAGCTTCAGCGTCTGCAGAGCAGCCATCCAAGAAGCCCGCGTGCATCTGGCCTGAGCACACTCTGCTCGCTGATGCATCATTAAGTTCTGCTGTAATGATTTAAAGGGGAAAAGGCCTTTTGCTGGATTTCCACAGAAGGCTGATTTTTCCCTTTCCTGGCAGATCTGCCAGGCCCTTAACGGTGGCTGGGAGGAAACGGCGCTACCTTTTCTACACAGCCCTTTCTGTGCTCACAGCGCTCATGTGAGGAGCACCAGGTTCCTCTGTGTTACCCTGAGAAATTAAACACCAGCCATTAATAAGCTACCTACTGACGGCAGCTCAATCCCTTTCCTGCAGGCCTGCCAGTTGTTAACCAGGAGGTTCCATTGCCTGACTTCAGACAGGGATTTCTTCCTGCACGGTAAAACATCGCCTACCTGAGGCACCAGGATCTTGTTCAGCCTCTCGGTCCAGAAACAGCAAACAGAATCTAGCTGTGGCAAGCAGGGGGAAAACTGGAATGCCAAGGGCGGGATGGGGATCCAAACCACGATCTGCTGGAAATAAGGCCTGTTCCTGGAGAAGCCAAGAATTTCCAGCCTGTTTGTTTGAAAAGATTTCAGTGGTCTGTGCACACGGAGAGCTCTGAGCAGCCTCCCTGCAGACCACGTTAAACTTCACGTGTTAAACTTCATGTTTTAAACTTCACGTGTTAAACTTCATGTTTTAAACTTCAGGCGTTAAACTTTGCATGTTAAACCTCATGTTTTAAATTCCACATGTTAAACTTCACATGTTAAACTTCACACATTAAACTTTATATATTAAACTTCATGTGCTAAACCCTGCACGTTAAAATTCACATGTTAAACTTCACACATTAAACGTTATATATTAAACTTCATGTGCTAGACCCTGCACATTAAAATTCACATGTTAAACTTCACGGGCTAAGCTTCACAATTAAACTCCATATATTAAACTTCATGTGTTAAACTTTGCACATTAAGATTCCCATGTTAAACCTCACGTGCTCCCCTTTAGGTGCTAAACTTCACAAGTCAAACTTCCCACAATAAACTTCAGATGTTAAACTTGACATTAAACTTCATGTGTTAAATTTCACATGTTAAATTTCACGTTAAACTTTAAATATTTAAACTTTACATGTTAAATTTCATGTGTTAAACATCACATGTTAAATTTCATGTTAAACTTTAAATATTAAACTGTACATGTTAAATTTCACGTGTTAAACCTCTTGTGTTAAACTTCACGTTCACCTTCCCACATTAAACTTCAGATGTTAAACTTCACATTGAACTTCACACATTAAACTTCACGTTAAAACTTCCCATGTTAAACTTCCCATGGATCAGAGTTAAACCAGATTTCCCACATGTCCAGTGCTGTTAGAACATAAACCTGGATTGCTTTCAGGAGCAATTCCTGCTGGTGAGGTTTGTAATTCTCTTCAGAGATGAGGATACCAAGAAGCCTGGAGAAGCTGGGATAATGATGATAAAGAGAAGACATCTCCAGACATTTTTCAACAGCTCTCTGCCTTCAAAACTGCTTTAATTTAAATTGTCTTTGCCTCACTCTGCAGCCAGAAYCTTTGTGTGTCAGACAAGGGAACCATCCCTCCTTTTTTCCATTTCTTTCCCTCCTCAGTTTCTAAATGACTCCCCACAATTTACATCACTGCAGCAAAGAGGGGATTTAAAGCAGGTCTAGTTCTGCAGAGCAGGGCTGGAATGAATTACCCATTCAGAGGAAAATGACCCATTAAAAGAAAATTGGACACACAAGTGGGAATAATCCATCCGTATGGATTTGTCAGCATTGCAGATGAATTCATTGGAATCCTGAGTGGAGATGGAGAATCACACTTAAATTAACAAACCAGAGKGAGGCTGGGGGTCCCATAAACTCAGGATTGAGGATTTGAATCAAACATCTGAGGCTGGAATAATCCAGAATATCCTTTCAGATACACAGCTCAAATTTGTTTCAGAAGTTTTAATAAGTCCAAACAGTAGCAATGATAACAATATTTATTTAATAACTCACAGAATGACTGAAAAACTCATTCCTGAAAAATCAATGCTGCAACATTTCTCTCAGAGTTAAAGATAATATTTTAGGCTAAAACAAATGAACAGAGATGACAAAGTGGGGTTTMATAACTTTTGATCTTGCATGAAATTTATGCATTAAAATTTTTACTTAGAGAACCAAAGTGCTCCAGAAAGATTGGAAATAGGAGCATAGCTCATTTTCCTGCTTTCCCCTGGAAATAAATGAGGGTTTGTTTCATTTAGAAATAGTGTATTTTGCTAGCCCTGCTTGCTGAAAGGAAAGTCTGCTCTGGGACTGGTACAGAACCAAAAGCTCACCAAAATTTGGGGAGGGAGAGAAAAATGTTCAGAGCCAGGCCCATAAAAATGTCACTTTTCTTGTAAAATGAAAGCCCCACTCCTCCCTCGCTGTGCTGAAAGTGCTCAGCAATCCTTACGAGGAGATACTGATGGGTGACACCAAAATTCAAGGTATTGACTCCTCTGAGTGTTCAGGGGGCAAGGAGAAGTCAAAATACACAGAATTTTAGCCTCCCTTTCCTATCGGATTTCCATCAAACCCAGCAGCACAAGCCCAATATAAAACTCTCCTTCCAGCTCTACTTAGAATGAATTATTTTCTTTCTTTGAGCAGCCTCCTGTCTCTTGGCTAAGGGTGTGTTTTGATTATAAATTATTTTGGATTGACATCCTCTCTGTATCCACACATCCAAATACAAATCTCCCTCTCTGCACTTCCATTTCTCAGTGCACTGCCAGCACTCCTTCAGTTTGGATTAAGCTGGAAAATGCAACCTTATTCGACCAAAAATTAATAGAAATCACTTTCACACTGAACCAAAGCCTTCTCCAGATTCATCAGGGAGATGGTAAAAATAGAAAATGACAAAAAAAGAGCCACAGATTTGCAAATCAGCTTCCCCTGGGATGTGCTGCTGCCCAGAGAAGTGGAAGATCCCTGGAAGTGTCCAAGGCCAGGCTGGATGGGAAGCCTGGGATAGTGGAAGGTGTCCCTGCCCATGGCAGGATGGGATGAGATGGGATTTAATGACCCAAACCATCCTGGGATTCTGTGACCTCAGAATTTTCAATAGTGGCACCTCTGGAGAATTAACCCCCTTCATCTGGGTGAGACACAATGATCCAAACCAAGAACAAAATCAGGAATTTCAGAATCAAAACTGAAACTTGACTGTGCACTGTAAAAAAAAGAAAAGCACCAACATTTATATACTCTACCTAGAGATTATTTTTTCCACTATGGAACTGTTTAAGTTTATTTTTCTTTCTTTTTCTTTTTCTTTTTTTTTTTT
>CADDXX010000141.1:1322854-1349320 GCA_902810485.1 Alauda arvensis
TGGGGGGGTGCTGGGAGGAACAGGAGGGCCCCACGCTGGCACGGGTTCCACTTTATGCCAACTGCAGCACATCCATCATCCCCCCCTGGCTGGGGAGCACTCTGAGCTCTCTCATTGCCACTCACACACGCGTTTCCTCGGCACCAGCAGCACAGGGGGACGTGGGGCACAATGGCCCCATTGGCCATGGGTGCTGCTCGGCGCTAATTGCAGCCCCTGCCCTGCCGAGGTGTCGCTGCTGGAGCCTTGRAGCAATTTTCTGCTCCATTGGCAGGAGAGGCCGGAGCCCCTCCCTGGAGCAGGGCCAGCACGGAGGGATTGCTGAGCATTCAGCGGGGCAGGGTCACCCCACGGAAAAGTCTGCAATGGGGGACAGAGAGGAGCTTGGGGTTGTTCTTTAATGAAGGATCTGTGGTCGTTTTTGTCCTTTAAATGGTTTTGTTTTCAGCAGRATTACTGATCCCTGAGTGTTTGTCAGCTTCTGGGTGTGAAGCAGTGGTTATTGTGCAGATACATTGCAGCATTTAAAATACATATCTATAGATCTATTTATCTATTTATCTATATATCTATTTATCCATTTATCTATTTATCTATTTATCCATTTATCTATTTATCTATTTATCTATATATCCATATATCTCTCTCTATCTCTATCTCATCTATTTCTATCTCTATATCTCATCTCTATATCTCTATCTCTATCTCTATCTCTATCTCTATCTCTATCTCTATCTCTATCTCTATCTCTATCTCTATCTCTATCTCTATGTATGTATATATGGATATGTGTGTATATAATGTAGATATAATGCAGTTGTTATTCACAATGTGCAAAAAAAAAAAAAAAGGGGAAAAAAAAAAAAGATGTTTCAGCCCTGAAACTGCTCCTCCTCTTAAGAAACACACAGTTTGGAGAGTTATTTTTCACAAGTGCTGGCCCCTCTGAGCACTGCTGGGCTGTGTTTATCCAGAACCTTTATCTGCTTGTAGGAAGAGAGAAGAGCAAAGGAGATTTGGATCCTTTATCAGGTCCTCTGTTGTCACAAGGAGCACATCACCTTTCATAAATTCATGTCAACAATGTAAAACTTATCACAGAATCCCAGAATGGTTTGGGTTGGGAGAGACTTTAAATCTCATCTCATCCTACCCCCTGCCATGGGCAGGGACCTTCCACTGTCCCAGGTGGCTCCAAGTCCTGTCCAGCCTGGCCTTGGGCACAGCCAGGGATGCAGGGGCAGCCACAGCTGCTCTGGGCACCCTGTGCCAGGGCCTGCCCACCCTCCCAGGGAAGGAATTCTTTGTAATACCTCATCCCAGGTGGCTCCAAGTCCTGTCCAGCCTGGCCTTGGGCACAGCCAGGGATGCAGGGACAGCCACAGCTGCTCTGGGCACCCTGTGCCAGGGCCTGCCCACCCTCCCAGGGAAGGAATTCTTTGTAATACCTCATCTAATCCTGCTGGTTTGGTTCCAGCTTTATCATCTCCATTTTGCGATGCTGAGATCATCACTGAAGTCACCTAAAGGCTCGGAATGAGCTTTAGAAGRGTTGGGACAGAAGGACACAGCAGCCCCCAAGCTCTGTGCTGYCTGAGCAGGACCCACGCTGGACTGGCCATGAATGAGGAGTTATTTGAAGATCCATGGACCATTGTGGCCCTCCTTATCTCTCAATACGAAAAAGCCTTGCTGAGCGCTGCCTGTGTGAGTGAAACAATGACATCAGCTCAGCACAGAACATGTTCCCTGGCACCAGGAGCTCTTTTCCCTTCTCAGGGAGTTGCTGTTCTTCGCCTCGAGCTCCTGACTGCAGCAGCCAGGGTGATTCAGAGCTGCCAAGCGACACATTAGCAAAGCTCAGAGAGAGAGAGAGGAGTCTCCAGGCCCAGCTAACACTGATTTAGCTTGGCGTTAAGTGCTCCCTCCCCCAGCACAAGAAACACACGACCTTTGATTTCTTTTTCAGTTCTCCCCCTCCAGRACACGTCGCTTCTTTCCCTCCTGACCCTCCTCTCTTGATGAATGGTGGGAGGGGTCTCACACCTGAGCCACACCTGAGTGTTCTCCTCCCGCTGCCGTGGAGGTGAGAGAGGAAGCAGAGGAGCCCAACGCGAGCATGTTCTGAGCATGTTCTGCCTCCTCTCCTCGCACAGGAATAAAGAATAGCCAGAATAGCCTTGAGACAAGGAGACTCCCTTACGGCCAAGGCGACTGACAAATTCTTGTGGTTTTCTCCAAAAGTCAACCCAAAAGCCAGCTGCCAGCCAAGCTGAGTCCTGGCAGGCCCTGGCTGCCTGGAAATGAGCGCAATCGTATCCTAATGGCTATTTGGATAATTGTCCCTGCGAGTGATCTGCCAGCCAGTGTTGGAAGCAAGTCTTTATTACAAATATAGCATGAAGGCTAATCTGGAATACATTAAAATGTTATTTCTGTAGCTGCCTTTTCCCAAACTTTAAATAATGGCTAAACCATTTATCAGCTCTGGAGGAGAAAGGTTGTGTATGCTGTGCTTTTCGAGCAGGGATGAAGAAAATAAGGAAAGTCTTCAATAAAAATATTCTTCACTAAATCTCTGTAATTTCTGGTTCCTTGTACATTGCTAAAAATTATTCCAAACCCATTTCAGATTTGCTGAATATAATGTAACAGCCAAACTGGCTTTGAGGCACCTGCTACAGACCTCTGGTATCAGCAGGAGCTGCAAGTGGCCACAGCAGCCAGAGCCCCAGAAGTGTTGTAAAGCGTGTGTAAATAACACACAATAAACAAACTGTGTGCAAATAGCACAAAATGAATTACTGTGTGCAAATAACATGCAACAAATAAACTGTGAGAAAATAATGCACAATAAACGGTGTGTAAATGACTCACAATAAATAAACTGTAACACAAAAGGAATTACTGTGTGCAAATAATACACAATAAATAAACTGTGAGCAAATAATACACAATAAACGGTGTGTAAGTAACTCCCAGCAGTCAGTAAGGCACAGGTGAAGCAGGAAGGAATTGTTCCCTGGGAGGGTGCCCAGAGCAGCTGTGGCTGCCCCTGGATCCCTGGMAGKGYCYAAGGCCAGGCTGGACAGGGCTTGGAGCAGCCTGGGACAGTGGRAGGTGTCCCTGCCCAYGGCAGGGGGTGGCACTGGGTGAGTTTTAASCCTTCAACCCAAACCATTCCATSATTCTAAAAATGTGATCATCCCCAGCACCACAATTTGGAGGAAATAGCAAAATGTGGACTTTATCATTCAATCTGACGGACACCTCGAGCAGCAGAGCACCCCTGACACCATCCCAGTTCTGCACTTTCTTCCACTGGAGAGTCCTCCTGTTCCTCAAGAAGAGTATTTCGTGTTTGATGGATGTGCTGGGACTGCTGGATTTCAGTCCCTTCATTTCTCTGCCTTGGTTTTTTTTTCTTCTTGCTGTATCTATTAAAGTGATTTACTCCTTTTTCATTGTTCTGCCTGGAGCTTGGCCAACTCTGGAGATCAAAATCCCCCAAAAAAACTTCTCCTCGACAAAACATGAGGGCGATCAGAATGAAACAGGACCTGTGGAAAAGATTTGAATTGTGGGAAAGGAAATCACCCCATCTCCATGGAAACGCATTCACGTTTTCCAGTTGCTCCTGAATAAATGAAGTTTGTGTTCTCTAATTCCTGGACTTCAATTTCAAGCACACCTTGCCCGAAAGTACCTGGGAACGCTGGTAAAGGCATCAGGGTTTCTCTGAGCAGCTCTGCACTTTCACAGCAAGGCTTTTTCTTTCCCTGTTTTCTTTTTTTTTTTTTCAGGAAATCACCATCCAAGTTCTTCA
Organism: Alauda arvensis; assembly: GCA_902810485.1. Classification (NCBI taxonomy): domain Eukaryota; kingdom Metazoa; phylum Chordata; class Aves; order Passeriformes; family Alaudidae; genus Alauda; species Alauda arvensis. Next base: position 1,326,681 of record CADDXX010000141.1, read on the forward strand.
GAAAACGTCTGTGAAAGGCACACACGACCCACAAGGTGCTTATAAGAATTAGYTGTAGTGCCTAAGGTTTTACTCCAAAATTGCAATTCCTCCTAAATCCTTAAGAACCACTGGAGCAGYCGGTGCTCCCTAACGAGCCCCACGTGTGGGGAAATATTACAAAAAACACTTCAAGCTTTCAAACGTGAATTTAYACAATGTGAGCATCCAGTCCAGGGTTTGGGGCTGCCCCTGGATCCCTGGAAGTGTCCAAGGCCAGGTTGGAYAGGGTTTGGAGCACCCYGGGATAGGGGAAGGTCWGGGTAGRACAGGATGGATTTAAGATGTCTCCCAACCCAACCATTCCATGATTTTGTGTTTCCATTTCTCTCCCTGGATTTCCCACTGTGTGCTGCTGGATAAACTCCTGCTTGGCATCAAAAGTAGGTGAGGATTATTCCTGCCTTCCAGCAGGCCATGGAAAGGAAAATCATCAAATCTCAGCCTGTCTGTGGTGAAGGTTGGTTAATCCATGGAGTCATCTCAGAACCAGCATCAATCCTCCCTGAAAATTCTCTTTAGAGTGTTCTGCATTAATTATCATTCTCATGGCTTTTAAAACACAGAGCTGCTTCATTGTAATGTTTGATTCCTGTAGCTCAACTGAGAGATTTCATTTTCATGTTTCCAGCCTCCCCCTTTGCACAGCTCCTCCACATTCCCCACTCCTCAGTTAGCRCCTCTCTCCCAAAGCTGTCAGCCTTCCCAARCCTCATTTACCAGAGGAAAAGAAAGTCTGAGCTCCAGAACCTTTGAGGGGAGGCAACACTTTAKGATTTCCTCACAGAGGTGAACTGGTACCTGCAAATCCACTGACACACAGGGAAGTTCCTGCCAGTGCCTGGGCAGGGAAAGGCTGTGATCCACATGTGGCCACAGGCACATTCCACAGAGATTTCKTGTGGCATTTAACTGGGATAGAGACCAGACCCTCTGAACTGATTTTCACTCAACATCTACCCAGATGTGAGARCATTTGTCCTTAGGAGTTGCATGGACCACCAGCAATCTCCCACCCTCACGCTTCTTTTTATTCATGGCAAAGTTTTTAGTGCAAGATRAGGAGCTTCCTTTTATTCTGTGTCCTTAGCTAGGAGCCATCCCCAAATTTATGAACTGAAATAACACAGTCAYTAAATTCAGAGAAAATAATGGTTCTGTTCTGCCTCTGAATTATTTCCTGAGCTTCAATAAAGAACTTTTAGCCTTATATGTCCTGGTATAAATCTAAAGTCTAGGTAAAGGATGGATCACTTTCCTGATGGGGATGTGATCCCAGAGATTCCCAGACAACGGATCATAACCTAAAATGCAAACCCTCCTTGACAAGAGAGGATGGCCTGGTTAAAACTCCTCCATTCTGGGCTGTGGACAGGACTTTTTCCAGTCGTGGCCTTTCTACAACAGGAAGATTGCCAGGGATGCTTGGCACGAGCCTTTTCTGTGGCTTAGAGGACACCAAGGATGCTCAGCAGTGCCAGGGAGTTTTTGGGGTCACCTGAACACTGGAGTGCTCACCTTGCCATCCCCACTGACATTTGGTGTTGTCAGGGCCTATAAAATCGTGGGAGAAAGAACAGGACATTACTCTATGATCAATAGGATCAAAGGGAGCTGTTTATTCTAGAGTGACTGCATTGTTYATATAGTTTTTAGCTTTAATTACATGTTGACMTGCTGCTTTGCAATTGGTTMTGCCCTAAAAGCACGCATTAGTTTCTTAGCTTGGATTGGTCGATTGATAMTGCAGAAACAGCAGCTTTRCACAGCCCTTCATTTGGCTCTCACCTGATTTTCACATCTTGGAGTTGTGCAGCATCTTTTGTTCTTCTTTGTATGTGACTTCTGCATCGTTTGTTCCTCCACCTATGTGATCCTTGTATCTTTGAAATGGCTACAGGCTTCTTAATTCTCAAAGCCTGGATTGCTCACATGTCTCCATTTCTGGAGGAATTCATCTCCTACATAGAATCATTTCAGTTTGCTTTGCCTCCACTTTTCCAAGGCTTTTTTGGCTTTTCCCAGCGCGTTCAACAGAGCTGGATTGTGCCTGGCTGCAGAAGGCAGCAGGTAGAGGGGCTTTGCTGCTGGTTCCCTGCTCCTCAGGCTGGGGAAGGCCCGATGGCTGTGGGGATCAATAACCCCTGTGTTTCCAGGCCCTGCTTATTAAAGGTGGTGCATGGAAAAAAAAAAAAAAAAAAAGACCCGTTCCCTATTTATATCTGGAACTTAATGAAGTGAAATTATCACAGCCGACAGGCGCTGCTGTAATTCAGAGACACGGCTTGGCTTGGAGGGATCTGCAGGCTGTTTTTATTCCAAATAATAAAAAAAAAAAAAGCCCGAGTGAAACCTAATCCTCTAATCAGTTCCAATTTACATATTCACGGCTCTTATTTCCAGCCTGCTCGGAGGGAGGAAAAAAAAAAGATAAGTGTTGGAGTCACGAAGCGATTATTTGATTAAGTAATTATTAATCCCAGGGTGCTCTGATTAATTCCCAGCAAGTTAAACAAACGGATTGGAGCTGGGCTGGTCACCTTCTCACCATTGTCACACACAGGGGGAAAAAGCCTGCAGAGATATTTTTACCTGCTCCACACTGAGGAGTTTTGTTCACTGAAGGGCTCCCCGGCGCTCCCCAGGGGTTAATACCCTGCTAAATGAAGTGTTACAAGTTGGAATTTTATCTGTGCCTGACTGCAAGACCAAATGCTGATCTGTGTTTGCAAGCTGGAAACTCCAGGCTGGATCTGTGAGCAAGTAGTTTTGTAAATGTTTAAAGAAATGAAAAATAAAAATGCAAAACTCAAAATAAACAACAACAACAAAAATAACCCCTCTGAATGAGTGTTTTTAACAACATTTGCTGACTGCACTGAATCCCTCATGGAGATATTGTCACAGCTGAGAGTCCTTCAGAGCAGGGTCTACCCACTGATTTCAGGACAACTCAGATAAATGCTTCCAAATATCATTTGTCTCCAGAAAAAGMGAAAACACTGAGAGAAAGCAAACCTGGAACTGATTTTTCCAGTTTTTTTGGAGTTTTTATCCTAACAGGCCAAAACCTCTTGCAGTTGCACAAGCAAACACACAAACCCCTCAAGTGCTGTTCACTTGGGCTTAAAAGCTGCCCTAAAAACAGCCTCTCTGTTCCTCCACTCATCCCTCACCCAGAAAAAAGCCCAGGGAAAYAGGAAGGTGATGTGCAAGCCCACAACAAATAAACTGGAAGCATATTGCATGAAGGGAAAAGGTGAGAAGCTCACACCAAAACCTCCCTGGGAACATCTTTTTGCCACAAGTGAAGTTAATTCATGGCACAGGGATAGGCTGGATTGAGAAACAGAGTTCATGAAATAGCCTGGATGTTTCAAACTGCTGATAAAAGCACACAGGTACTGAGCAGGGACCTTCAGCCAGTCCAGTCAATTCTGGAAGTGTATTTTTAATTCCTTGTCCATTATTTTACTGCTTTAAAATATTTTCTCCTCTGATCCCAAGTCAGATCCACCCCATTAACCACAAGGGATGAATACTGGGATCRGGACTGGAGAGGGAGCCTGGCTTCAGGAGGATTTGTTAAGGAAATACAATATTCTTAACAAGCAACTCTTCCTGCTGCCATTCCTGACAGCCCAAGCCTTTCCATCAGYAATAATTCCTAGTGCCAATCTCAAATCTCCTGATTAAACTGAGGTTTTAAATTCCTTTGAAATTTTTGAATTTGAAAAACGTAAATTATCTCTGCCAAAGATGGGTTTGATTTTTTTGGTTTGGGTTTTGTTATTTTTTGGGGATTTCAGTAAAGAGCTCTCGGCTCAGTTTGAATATTCATCACCCAGCCTTGCAGTGGGATGAAATCCTTGGGCAATCCTCATGGATAAAATTTCCTTAGAGGCTTCAAAATACTGAGCAAAGCCCATTTTCTTYTGTGCAGGCCACTGCAATCCATGGAGGGCTGGGAAAATGTCAGATTCCCCAGGGATGCAGCAGCAGAGGATGAGACAGAGCCAGGGCTGCAAGTGGAGGAGCTCCTCAGGCATCAGGAGCAGAGTGATGATGGTAAATGACACTGCCATGAGTAATGGACACCATCCAGCTCTTCCCTGTCTTTCATGAGCTTGGGAACAGCTCAGCTTTTGAGGCAAGAAAATATTCTGAGGTTTGGGTTGAGGAAGATGAAAGCTTTTGTTGTGAGGGAAATGGAAAGTTTTGCTTCTYCTCTGTTCCAGTGACGTTATTGGGATAAAGACAAGACCCTCTGCATTGATTTTCACTCAACATCTGCAAAGATCTGAGAATATTTATCCTTAGGAGTTGCTTGTACCAACAGCAATCCCTCACCCTCAAGCTTCTTTTTTATTCATAGCAAAATTTTTAGTCACATCATCTGTGTGGTGCCTCAGCATCTTCCAGCACTGCGTTAACCAAAGGCAACCAGAAGCTGCTCCCAGGCTCTTTCATCAAAAACTGAAGAGCCTTAGAAATGACAATAAACGCACAAAATCAACCTTCTCCCTGACAGATGTTGTGTTGATTTCTCTTTCTCCCTCCAAATCTTTGGAGCAGCTCTCTGTGGGACTGCTGCCTCTGCCTGAGGCTTCAYCACAGCACTCCTGAAGGAAATCCTTGGCTTCAGGAAGGTTGAGGGAGATGGGGTTTGGGGCAGAGGGAAACACACTCCAGAATMTGTCAGGAGGATGTGTGAGGAGGGCTGTGAGAATGCAAACAACATCATTGGCTTTCAGATATTTCCAAGCTGAAAAGAAATGACCAGAGATCTCCAAAAGAAAATTGGTACTGAAAATGTGGTTTGATGGTTTTGTTCTGAAACCACGAAATCTTCCTGCTCCTCTGACTCGCTGCCACACTCAGGAGGCGCCATSGAGAAACCTCGGGGCCGGTATTTCATCCTGGAAATGAAATGCAAATCAGGGGGCAGTTCAAAAGCTTTTCCAGGAGATCTGGAATATTGGCTGCCTGCTCCAAGCTGAGCCTGGCCTGGCTCCAGGGCTGTGTCATCCCAGCCATACGTGTCTCACGCTGGCTGGGACCACCCAGCATCTCCTGGAGCTCTCCAAATGCAAAACTTCCTTTCTTTAGCATTTGAAAAGATGGTTTTCAAGTTATTACCCAGCAATGGCTGCCTTGATTTGTTCAGCACAAGCTTCTTTGTGTTTGATAAGCAAAGGTGGCCAAATAACACAGATATTGGCTSGTAAATATTTTCCCAAAGAGGAACACGGAGCACCGTGTGTTTTGTTAACCACTGGGTCAGATAATTGAGTGTTCAACAACATTTGAAAGCCCTGTGAGTTTTTAAGTAAACTCTAGAGCTGAGATAAGCCTTGGAAAACGCAGGTAGAACAASCAGTACTCACTGGAGTGATAAAAGGGTTGGAAATTTCACTGGAACTGGGATGTGGTGCCCTCAAGGCTCGTGGAATAACACAGAGCCAAAGAAGGATGAGACAAACGCAAGGAGCTGGGCACAGGTACTGCCCCATCCCAGCCTGTACCACCTCGGGATGAGATCATGGGAGCTGCAGGCCTTGAGAAATCAGATGAGCAAAGATCTATATTTGTCTGGTGCCCCAGGATGAGCAGGGCTGGGAGGGTCCTTTCAGCCCAGTCCCAAAGTAACGYGTGTGCTGCTTTAACCTTTCTGCATTTCAAACCACCTCCTACCTAATGGACCAAAAAAGAACAAGTAATAATCTGAGAGGGCGGGAGAGAAAATCTGTCAGCCTGAGTCAGACTATTGGACCATCAAGGCCAGCATCCTGTCTCCGAAACGCCGTCAGTATCTGACACTTCAGGCTTAGTTGGGATAATAAAACATTTTCCTCAACCTTATGTAACATCTCGGCCTGGCAAAGGGAAGATTTAAACATCGATTGCTTTCCACTCCCCTCTGTCCCATGAACGCGAATCTGACTCTTTTCCAAAATGAACAACTCTGATGAGCTGGAATTGGTTTCTGGGCAGGATGGGAAAAGCTTCTCTCTCGTTACTCATTCCTGGAGAGATCTGCTAAAGCTTTGCCTCCTAAAAGGGGCACTTGGACGAGGAGACACAAAACTCTCTCACCCAGAACTCYGGGTGCCCAGGGCCACCTCTTCACAGGAGCTGGAAATGCACGTCACAAGACTTCATGTCTAGTCACTTTATTTTTCCCCATCATGTCTACTTCCTTTATTTTTGTATTTGTTTAAGCTCTCCATTAGTTTATTAGCTTGACAGCAGCCCAGTTAATTAGCCCGTCCTCCCTCCCCCAGCCCAAACCCGCGAGGCTCCCCAAATGCACACAAAATTTAGTGCTGCTGCTGCTGCTGCTGCTGCTGGGGCACTTCTCAAAACAAATAAAAGATTTGCAAAAGCCAGCCACCAAGCATCCAACATAATTAAAGTGCATTTGTTACTTTTTGGGCCCTCGCACACAATCGGGGCCTTGTGCAGAAGGAGCACTCCCCAAATCAGGCTGTTTTTCTTTCAGAGGGAAGAGTGCCAGGAGTCTCCCCAGCCCAGGTAACATAAGATCCCAAGGAGCAGCAAATGGACAGTGGCAGCCAGAGTGAATGGACTGTGGGGAGATCTATATGAAGGAGAGTATCTATAGATATATGCAAACATGCACAGACAGGGCGCTATAGTTCTTCAGGGGGAAAAATAAAAAAATTAAAGAAAAAAAAAAAGGCAGTGGAAAGGCTCCCAGAAATGACTGCTCCGTGCACAGGTATGTAAATGACTCTGGAGTCTCGCTGTCCACCACCTCAATCAATTACAAGGTTATTCAAGATAAAACAAACACCATTTCAATTAACTGCACATACAGCAGTGGTTAGAGGCACACGCAGGGAAGGGGAAGTGGGAGGAATTTTTGGAAAATGGAACTTTTTTCCTGCTGCTTCTGGAGATATGCACAAATAGAGGTTGCCTTGAGGTGCTGCRAGTGGAGCCGTGAATGGTCTTAAAAACTCCCAACCTAAAGCTGTCATGGTCTGAACCAAAAGCAAAATGAGGGGACTAAAATAAAACAAAAAAAAAAAGAGTGAATGAACATTTAAACATCTGTTTAGTTTGTGCTGGCTCAGAAMAACCATTTGCAGGAGTCAGTGGGAGCAGAAATTGGAAGGGATGCTCGAGGAGCAGTGGTTTTGTTGGAGACAGGATGCAGAGAAGCCCCTCAGCAGTTGTGAGGAGCTGCTCTGTGGGAGTGCAGCTCCCTGATCCCGATTCCCAGCTGCGTTCCCAGCCTGGGAATGCTGAGACCACAGCTAGGTGACAGAATCTGACAACAACCGATGAATTCAGTAGTGGCTCGAGAAGCCAGGGCGGGAATGATGACAGGGACTGGGCAAACAAAACCAGGGATGGTTTTTCCACCTGTGCCACAGATTTTTGCTGAATGCTGAGCAAACCATTCTACCTCCTTTCTTCATTTTTCACACTCCTGTGCAAAAGTTCCTGGGCAAGAGGCCTTGCCCACTGCTCACCTGCAATCAATACAAAACTCAACACAATTTTTAGATGGTTTTTCTACTTCTTTGGCTGATGCAGTAAAACTAAAAATCAACTGGTTCTTTGAAAAAAAAAATCAGTATTAATCAAATATTTCTGGATGAAATACACCCAGACCAGGAGATAGGACCCAAATTTATAGCCACACCACCATAAATCWCCATCCAGTCTCCTGCAGCTACACTCGTGGTCATAAGCAATGAATTTAYTGCAGTTGCCCAGTTTTCCTCGGTGACTTCAGCCACAAAAGCTGACTGTGAGCCTGCTCCTGGGAACAACAAGCAAAAGCAGGTGTATTTGAAACACCCCCATGTTAGTTTTGGTGACCCCCATTTGCAGGGGATTGGGATCTGTCACACTTCCATGTGTCCTTTCACATCTCTGATTTATATTTGTGACAGACCAGAAACACTGAGTTTGTCATTCACTGTGGTTCTGCCTAATGGGCAGGAACTTCTTGGGGGCAAACTCCACACTTAATCCATGTCARCCTTCTCTTTGCTGGCTACCAGAGCTAAATAAAACCTTGAATTTGGGGAGGAATCAAACCCAGCACTTACTCTATAATGATTCCAACCTCAAACCCGTGACATGTGAAGAGAAAGATGAGGTCCAAATGGCCTTGCTTCAATGCCCAATTAAATTCAGAAAAATCAACCCTTCCTGAGCCTTCTTCCCATTGCAAAAATGGTTTTTTCCTCTTCTCTGCTCACTCACTGCCAAGGGCCACCCTAAACATGCAGAGATCCCCGCTGAGCTTGGACACAGCGCTGGGACTTTTGTGCATTTCCCAGGACTATTAACAGAGTAATATAATGAGAAATGAACTGAGGTTAAAGAATTCAGTACCTCGTGTATTTTCACTAAAAACACTGGCTGCATCAGGGGACCTGCCAAGAGGAGAGTTTAATATCGTATGAAAAGGAAGAATTTTCATAATGACACTTGGCAGGGGCTGCATCCCCCCCATGAATGGAGCTGCTGGGYCTTTCTCTCCTCCTCTCTCCAATTCTCTCTCTCCCCACAGCCCAATGGCAGCACAAGGGACTTTCATTTTTAAGGGATTGGGAAGCACTGGAACCAAGCTTTGGGCAACTCTTCATGGGGTGAGGGACTCACACTGCCTATAYTGAAGCACCTCAGTTCAGGAGGTATTTTGGGAAAGAAGCTTCCAGGCTACGCAGTTTCTTTACAGTCAAAAGGTAAAAAGTGGACTCAATGCTCAGAATTTTCTAAATTGCCTAAAAATTTTGTTCCATGCAAATCTTCTTCCTCGTTTTCCAGATCTAGTGGGCCAAAACAACTGCTTCCTTTGTACATCAGTTTGAGACTTTTTCTATTAAAACGATGCAGGAAGAATCACCTGAGCCACCAAAACCCTTGCAGCTCCAAACAAACCAGCTGCAAAGATAAAGCAAATCCCACATTTTGCCTTCTGTCCTTTTATTTCTGGTGACTCCTCCTGAATTTCCTAATTCCGATTGTATTCACACAAGCAGCACTCCAATGGYGCTTGGTGTTTCATGTTCTCACACAGTGCTGCTTGTTCCCTTTTTTCTCACTCCCATCTATTTTGTGCCATGAAAAAAAAAGAGTAAATAAACCAGAAATGAATGCCTGAAGAGGGATAATAATGTTCTCTACAACAGAGATCAAACATTCTTGATAAATTCTGTTTCACTGTGCAGCTGACACTGGTTCTCAGCACAAAGCTCAGGCTCCGGCAGAAACTGGCCCCGCTCCCCAATAATGGACTGGTTTCAAACAGTTTTATCATTTTTACTAAAACTTTGGAGTCCAAACTTTGTCTGACTCGAATCAAACCTCAACCTGACAGGCTGGCCCAGCACAGCTGTGGGAGGAACAAATACAATAAAAAACTCCTGTCTGAGAAAGGCCAAACATCAGGGAAAACAATTCCTTGCGGAGAGATGGRAGAGCAGTGGGGGAATTCTGCCGGTTCCAGGTGACGTGTGCGAATGAAAACACAAAATGAAAATCCCACGGAGATTTGAGGGGCTCCACATCCACCCTCGGGGAGCCGCTGCGAGCCTGCAGCMATAAAACCGAGCACAGGGAGCTCATTTTCCCCGAGACTCCGGGAATAAAGTCAGCAGAAAAATACCCTGCGATGAGGATTACAGAATGTACCTCTCCTTTGGAGGTGACGGCAGGGCCCTCATTTGCAAGTGATAAATGTCACTGCTCTTCCATCTGCAGCCTTTTAAAAGCATTTGGAGGGATGTAATGAGGCTGCACAGCCTTGGAGGGACGGGCAGGGGACAGCGGAGCCATTTGAGCTTTACTCAGTGTGTCACGGGGGAGTTGTCCTTTTTTTTTTTTTTTCCCTTTTTTTTTTCTTTTTTACCAAAATGAGGTGCCCCAGGGGAAAGTCAGCAGCTCGAAGCAGCCCCACCTGAGTGTGTCTTGGGAGGAAGCCTACTGCCTCATATTTTTTAAAAGGGGAAAAAAAAAATTATAATAATAGAGCCGAGCCAAAAATATCAAGCAGTTCATAGCTGTGAAAAAGCCAGGGAAAGCTGAGTCGCCGCCGGCCAGTGTTGTTCTTCCAAACAAGCTGACCACCCTCCCTTCATAACATTTTATTTATTAAAGCAAAATTGGCCCGCTGGAACAAAATTATGCACTATTCATGTACATGTGTATATCTATGAACGTATGGTTATTAATGGCTGTGTTTCCATACAGCCACAAGGCCCCTGCAGATTTTTTTTTGTTTTTTGAGGGGGTGAGCTACTGAATTCGTTAGTGAGTGAAAAATTTAAACGGTGTGGATGGGACGGCGCAACAATTCGGTTATAACCCAACTATAGCTGTTATAATTCAGGTATAACTCGGTTTTAATTCGTTTGAAGTGYTACAATTCACATTTAATTCGTTTGAAGTGTTACAATTYACATTTAATTCGTTATARCTCAGCGCAGGCCGCGGSGCCGCTCTCGCACGCCGTTGCCGTGGCAACAGCGAGCTCGCCTCCCATTGGTCGGCGTGGGGCGCAGCAGCCAATCAGCGGCCGGCGTTCCGCCGCCGCCAAGATGGCGGCGGGGAGGCGCGGGCRGGCGGAGGAGCCGGGCGGCGAGCGGGGCTGGTTTTAAGGAATAAAATCAGTATAAATTACCGCATCCGTGAGCAACTCCGTCTTTAACCAGTCCTTCCAAGCACCCTTCTCTCGCATTAAATAATCCTCAGGGACCTTCTGGCGGAGCACTGACAGAAACACGCTCCTAAATAACGACGTTCATTGACCAAGCGCTGTAGACGCTCAGGGCAACAGAAGAAACACCTTCGCTATTTTCTGCTATTTGCCTCTTTTTTTTATATACCTACTGTGTTCATTCGCATTTYGAAGTCCCCTGTATTTACCTGCAGCACAGTCTAGACAGCAAATGAAATAGTAAGAGCCCAGTGGGTTTTCACAAGAACGTCAACAAAAAGAGAATCAGAAATGAATAAATTCAGTAATCGGATGGGTACTGAGCGTGCCACAGGCTGGGTATCCCGGCTTTATTAGGTATATTCCTGTCATTCCTAAAATCCCCACGGGAATCACCGCGTTGCTCTGAACAGCAGGTCACATTTACAAAATGTGCCTAAAGATGCAGTCAGATCCCAAAGGGATTTTTCCAGACAGTTCATAAAACCAGCTCGTGAGTCACCACTGGAAGCTAATGGGAGTAAGGCCTGGAACTTATCTAGGTGCTTTTAATAAATCCTACTCTTTCCATATCGACATGATTAAATGCATAATGTGCTTTTTTTAACTGTGACCCAGTGTTTATCCAGTGCCAAGAGCAGCAAGCTGAGCACTAAAATACTCCATACTTCTGGAAAATAGTGCCTGCTCTGGAGAATCCAAAATATTAACGAGCAGGTAAGYGTGCAGTCAGACTGAGACAGAAAGCTTCTCCATCAGCACCTCACWGCAGGGTTTTCTCTTTTAATTTGTGTGCAGATCCTAAATTTCAGAGTTATCAAGGCCAGATTTTCAGCTTATTTTTGTTTGTGCCAGCGAACATCCCCAGAGCTGTTGTGTTTTACATGAAACACGCTCCTGATTGACAGCACTGATTTTATTTTGGGGTTAAATGTTTATTTATCATTCCCTTCTATGGATGCAGTTGCATAAAAATCCTTCTTGTTCAGGAGTGTCTTGCGAGGAGGAGCAGGGAAAACTCATACACTGAATAAAACACATTCAATGATACTGAAATTATAAAATTTGGAGGCAGAAGGAAATTAAATATGTGGTGTAGTTGGACTTCTCACTCTACACCTGGGTTTGGATGTTTGCCTGTGTTCCTAAATGTTTTGAACACCTCCAGGTATCTTCTGTGATATTGTGAGGTGGAGCTTCTTAATGTTCCACCTCTGACACAGAGCAGCTTCAGAAACTCCAAACTCCAGCCTGGAGCAAACCAAAATTGCTCTGAAGTGCCTCCCTTTAGCTTAAATAGCTCAGAACTAAATTTGTGYTTTAAGGAAACGGAAGGAATCTGCAGTGTTGTTTTTCCTGAGGTGTTTTCTGCTTTTATTTGGGGACTTTAAATTGAGAAGTTAGTGTGGAACCCATGTGTTGGTTCCATGCTGCATTCCTGGGGGTAACTGGGATCAGGAAGTGGCTGCAGCATAAAAAGAACTGAGCAATACCATGTGATGGAATTTTGGGTGACAAGAATATTCCCTGAACATTTCAGAAGCCGGACACACAGGAAGAATCCAGGCCCAAAAATAAAAGCTCCCTTACCTGAGCTGAGCATTTTTCACTCTCAGATGAAAGCTGTTGCATCAAACTCGATGGAGACACAGTTGATATTCTTCCATAAGTGGCCAGGAGAGGAAATCCCAGTAGAAATGAGTCACCATTTTTGTGCAAATATTAACTTTGGCTGATAGACATTTCTGCTGATATCTCTTTTCCAGATCTGTCTCACAGTACATTGTCTTGGCTGTATTGAGCTGGAGCCTTTGGTTCCTTGAATAACTTTCCTTTTTCACTCTTTTATCTATTTATTGTATCTGAAAGGTAAAGAAAACACAATTTTCCCCATGATTCCGCTCCCAGCGATGCAGGATTAAATTCTGCACCAGTGGAAAACTTGGATTTAATAAAGGCAAAGAGCACAATGCTGAGGATTTGGGCTTCTGTGCTAAAAAGTGTGGAAAATCCAAGCTGGCAAGCCCTGCTTCCCAGGATCTCCCTGCCCTTCCATCCCCATGCTCTCATTGGTTTATTTTGGAAATAAAAAGAATTTCTTAGAATTATTTCAAATTTATTTAGAATTTATTAGAATTATTTTTGATTTCTTTTATGTATAAAACATTGGTGGGCACTGGAATTTATATTTAATTTTGAAAAATCTTCATATTCCCCAGCAAAACACTCTTCAAGGTTGTGCCCACCAACTGCTCAGAATGATGAGAAGASAGGAAATTAATTAAATATTGCTCAGGCYTGATTCCTGATCCTACAAACCTCAACACCTGCGATGGAGGAACCTGGGAGTGCAGAGCTGGAATCCCCAGCTCCAGGTGTCTGGAGCAGATATGGAATTTTGAGCATTATGGGGAAAAAACAAGACTGAAGTTGGGGCTGTGAAACACATGGAAAGTCTAGGATTGAAATAAATCCCTTTTAAATTTATTCTTTATTGGTCTCTTTTCGTTTGTGTGGGTGTTCAAGTGCTGCTGCAAGGTGAGAAAGGACATTTATCTTCCCAGGGGCCGCTGCTCCCATGGTGTYCCCCCTGCTGCTGCTGGAGCTGCAGGCACAACACAAAATCCCCTTTTCCGAGCAGTATTTTCGGGAGGGTGGCTATAAATAACCCGGGTTTGGACAATGCAGCAGGGCTCACACCCTGAGCCCCGGCATCCTCCGTGGCCACAAGTGGGCAGGAGCTGGGCTTTGGCATCCTGCAGTGACATATTTTCTTCCTGACCTCAACACTCGCGTCCCCTGTGCTGCCACCTTCYCCTGCAGGCTGGCAGCGGGGATTTGGGGAATGCTGGAAATAGCCAACGTTTATTTCAGCCTTTTCTGCCCTTCCTTTACAATGAACTGCTGCCCAGATAAGGGACAGGCAGTGTGGAAGGGAGCTGGCAGAGGTTCCATGAGCAGATTAACCGAGAGAGGCAGAATTCCAGGGCATCATCCGGGAGCTCTGTCTTGTTTTGCTGCTTTGTCGAGTTTGTGTTGTTTGATTTTGGGTCTTTGTTTCATCTCATTTTTGGACTTCTGGGCTGCTGCCACTTGCAGAGTTACCAAGTCCCCTTGCACTTATCTTATCTGGGTTTCCTCATTTCCACTATTAGGTGATGTCTGACACCTTTTGGGTCCAATCTGGTTGTCTGGACATGCAGTGAGTCACTCCCTGTCCCCCAGCATTTTCCAACCCTCCCCTCACCCCWGCTTGGAGGGGAAACTGTTTTCATCAGGTTATCCCAGTCCTTTGATGGGTACAGCCGCATCTGGATGAGGGTTGAGATGGAAATCTTACAGGAAGAAAAGGTGTTCTGGTCATTCTTCAGGAGGGAGTGAGGTCGGAGGATGTGGGCAGTGCTCTGGGTGTTTTCAGACTGTTGGGAGTGGTTCTGTGTTGTAGCAAAACCTCGTGCTCGGAGTGCTCAGCGCTGCCTCCAGAACCAGGGAACGACCCCAAATGTTAAACAAAGACAACAGGAGCACAGAAATGCTCTGATTTCACCCGTATTTATCTGCTCTGAGGTGATTCCTGGTGATGGTTYTCTCAGCCCCGAGGCCCTGGACACTCCGCTTCCTCCTCACTTTCTGCTCTCCGAGCTGATTATTGCCCATTATTGCTCAACAGCGGCTTTGATGCGCCGCGGGCTGATCCCATCGCAGCCCGGGGCTTGTAATTGCATTCCAATGGGTATCCCTAATTCCCCCGGAGTGCCGAGAACAATCCTCTGAGGTCCGGCTGCTTCCTTTGCATTGGAACTGCTGGCGGGTGCCCAGCGTTTGCTGACTCCTCTGAGTCACTGGCGAGTGTGATGCTTGGCTKAAAAAATTGTCTCCAAGAGCCCTATCATCATTAATCATTAATGAATGCGATTGCCCACGGGTGGAAGTGAGCAGGTGGCTCAGGCCGGGCTGGGAGAGGCKGTGGCACACAGAAGGTCTGGGTTGTCCCCATGCCATCCCTGCCSAGTGATCCGAGTCACTCAGCAGTGGCAGAACCTGGCATTTTTCCCTGCCCAAAGGAGTTTGCGAGTTGAAGAAGCGCTGCTTTCTTCATCCTGCCTTTCGAGCCGTTCCCACGTCAGTCAGCGGGATGAGTTCCCGTCTTGCTTTTATTGAAATGGAAATGAGGGTGCTCAGGACTTCACCCAACCTGCGAGAGGGGAGTTCCAGTGCAGGGAGCGTGCCAGGGATGAGTTCAGGGCTCTGTTCTTGCAGCTTCCACCCTTAGAATGTGCTGGAATTGGGGACTGAAATGGGGAGGAAAAAGGGGTTTGAGGGAGCTGACAAATGGCAGCACTGAAATGTTAAGGCACAATGCCCGAGTGGGGAGAAATGAGTGTGAGGGACACGAGTGGGTGAGGGTGGTTCAGACAGGACCCAAATCAGAGCTGCACATCTGGCTGAGGTAGAGGTAAGGGATCCAAATCAGAGCTGCACATCTGGCTCAGGTGAAGAATTCCAAATCAGAGCTGCACATCTGGCTGAGGTAAAGGTAAAGGATCCAAATCACAGCTGCACATCTGGCTCAGGTGAAGAGTTCCAAATCAGAGCTGCACATCTGGCTGAGGTAAAGGATCCAAATCAGAGCTGCACATCTGGCTGAGGTAGAGGATTCCAAATCAGAGCTGCACATCTGGCTCATGTGAAGGATCCAAATCAGAGCTGCACATCTGGCTGAGGTATAAGACCCGAATCAGAGCTGCACATCTGGCTCAGGTGAAGGATCCCCCAAACACTGCTGCCAGCACTTGCTGCTGGCTCTCTGTCACACTTGAAGAAGCCCTTAGGATGTGAGTAACAGCTCCCAGGTTCCTCAGTGACACCTGCAAAGTGCTGGATTAAAATATGATTGGTTTATTGGGGATAAGACAATTAGGGATGAGTTGATGGATGACTTGTTGCTGCTGGATTTGAGAGCCCCACAGGCCCTGTGTTCTGAAGTCCCYCCCAACATTTCTCACTGAGCTGTTAGACCGAAATAAAAGTTGTTTTTGCATTAAAATGCGCTTTTATAAATTATTTCTATTTTATTTATTAAACAAAAAGAAAATTATACAATTAATATTMATCATGTCAGCCTTTTAAAACATTTTTACCCCAGTTGCAGGGGTGATAAAAACATCTTCYGGAGCAAAAGAAAGAGCAAGAGAGTGATGGGAGCCTTTAGTTCCCATAAACTCAGTTCCTATAAAGTCTGGACACCCTGGGTGGATGCCTTGGCTCCAAAAGGACCTCCTGGCTCCTCCTTTTTGTCTTGGTTTTTAATTGGAGCCAGGAGAAGGAGCCCAGCATTTGGCAGGTGAAGCGAGCTGTGCCCTGGCAGGACGCCCGCAGAGCCATTCCTGGTTTGTAGATTAAAACAGGGACRGGGAAAGGGGTGGGGAGGGAGGAGAAGGAAACCCGAGAGAGAAGAGCAAAACACTTTGTTCTAATTCAGGTGAAAAAGTTCATCTGGGTGTCCTCACCGAGCGTCTGCCACGTACAGGGTGGAGGAGGAACAAATTCCTTTTGGTYGTGTGTTATATTCCCAAATTATCCCGCTGTGCCAGCCTCCGGGAGCAGCCCCAGGCTGCTGCCTGCTCAGACTTCATTCCAGGGGGGAGCTCTGGGAGMAGCTTGGGGCCAGTTTTTGGGTGCTGTTCGTGGTGTTGGGACTGAACCACTGCAGTTTGATCCCTGGCTCTTTCCTCAGCCTCAAAATAGGCACAGTCCTGATAAGGAGCTCAGGAACAGAGTGGTTTCCGCTCCTTTGGGTTACAAAGCCGTGGCAAACAGAGGTTCTGGGCCCAACTTTCAAGCTGGTTTTGGATGAGCCACTTCTCTTTGTGGGGTTTTCATTCTAATGGACTCCACAGCGAGAGCCAAATTTCACAGAATCAAAGAATCATGGAATGGTTTGGSTTGGGAAGGGACCTTAAATCTCATCCCATTCCACCCTCTGCCATGGCAGGGRCACCTTCCMCCATGCCAGGCTGCTCCAAGCCCCATTTTTTAACATTTCCAGGGATGGGACAGCCACAGCCTCTGRTATTCTTCATACATCCACACTTCCTCTTACTTTAGGCAATTAATTRRTGTTATTAAGCCCYTTAATTCCCAGATTGCTCYAAGCCCCATCCTTGAACACTTCCAGASATGGGGCAACCACAACCTCTTACATTCCTGGTACATCCACACTTTCTCTGACTTCAGGCAATTAATTCCTGTTATTGAGCCCCTTAATTCCCAGATTTCCCTGCACACAGTGCTTGGTCACYAATTGCAAAAGCAGCCTTGCAATAATGAAATCCCCCTGAAATTCAGTGTTCCCACTCTCTCTGAACGTTTCTGCTGGGCCATTTTCCACCCGGAGAATTTTCTGATACARAATAATCTCTTTGCAAAATCCAGCTTGCTCCTGGAGCCTCCCAGAAAAATCCAGCTCATCAGTGGGGCAATGGAACTGACAGCACCTGCCTGCCCACCTGGAAGCCTCACAATGTAATTTTTTTTTGGCTGGCTATTGAAGGAAAAAAAAAAATGGAAATAAAATGTTTCTTTAATTTTTCAAGCAAACAAAACAAAAACTTAACAGGACMTGAAAATCCCTGCACACAAATTAATTTATATCAGGGTTGCTACTGCCATTTTATTTGGGTTTTTTGTCCCTGTCAGAATAATTTCCATCATTATTTGATAATTATGATTAATTTTTTTTTTTCAGGACAGGAAATTCCATGTTCAGACAGGTTTTGGACTATGAATTGAAAGTAACTGGGAAGACAAGTAAGGAGCAGAGAGAGCAGGGAAGGAGTCACAGGATATGCTTGACTGGGAAAAATTAGTTCACCTATTTGACAAAAATTATCTTTTGGCTAAGCCAGAGCCATTTTCCTGTGGAATGGAGTTGGTTTCTAATTGATTACACGCAGAGGCCACTCAGATGTCTGAAAGGCAACGCTTGGGCAYTTTTATTCTTTCTGTTATTGAAGAGATCCCAAGTTCAAACCAACGATTTTGAAGCTGCCATGTTTCCCATTATGCTGGTAATCAATTCCCTGGAATTCTGGCTGGCTGGARATGTGAGTTCAAACCTCAGAAGGATTTCTGGGCTTAGGAAATCCCAAAGTAGAGCCCAGCTCCTTTCCTGGAGTGGCTGAGACACTGAAAGCCCCAGGGAGGGGGTGGTCCCATCATTATYTCAGGACCTTTCCCTAAAATAAAGCAAATTTCACTTGGATCTGATTCTATCCTCTCATTTTATAAATGGCCATACCCGAGGTCTTAGGAGAATGATGCCACCCTAAAACCCATCCCAAATTCCCTCACATATCTACATCCCAGCACTTATTCACTTGTCTTTATTTGCCCTTGTTTGTGCTGAGCAAACTCCTTGGAGATGCAGATTCCTCGGAGGACTTGTGGCCGGATCGATCTGTGGAGCTGTTCCCATGTTTTCTGATGCAATCCAGTGTAACAATGTTGTATCCCAGTAAACATGGAAATGGAGCAAGGAAAACATTTCTCAATCCACTTCCTAAAAATACAGCCCTGCCTGGGGAGGGGCTCGGGTTTTATTCCAGCAGCTCGTTCAAGCCCTCCTGGGTTTCCACAGTGTCTCGGCTTTGACTCAGGCTTGGATTTCATGGATTTGTGGATTGGGTAACAAAGCTCTCYGTGGGCCAAATGCCCACGAGCATGACATGCAAGAGCCATGCAGGAGCCCAGTGGGCTGTTCCTGGGTGGAAAAGTGCCAGGCGTGGCTGGAAGCAAGCTCTGGGTTTGGCAAGGTGGGCAGAGCACCGAGGGCAGKGCTGGGAGGGGCTTTCTGGAGCTGCCTCTTGAATATTCCGAGGCTTTGTTCTGCAGGGGGAGGAGAAGGTGATGCCTTTAATGTGTTCGTCTGGGATTTGGGGGGGGTGTTTGGTTTAATTGTATTTGATTTCTTACTGTATAAATATCTTATTGTTTAATTGTGTGTAATTCCTTCCCCTCCTTCCCTGCTGCCTCCTCAGATGGAACCTGATGGAAATCAAAGTTTTGAGCTCCTGGAGAGGACCAGGAGGGAATGACAAGGCACCAAATTCTCCCTGGGTGCTGGGGTGAGGAGCAGCAGGGAGGTGGGGCTGTGTTTTCAGAGGGGCTGTGCCTCAGCTGCCCCCTGGAAAAGTGGAGAGCAGAGTTTGGGATCTCATCCCACAGGGCAGATTCCTGTCTCACCTCTGATCCCGGTGCTTTCAGCACAGCTGACAGCACAACATCATCCCCCTGGTGCAGAGTAGAGCCCCCCTGTGCATTTTCAGTCACTGCAGCCCCTTCCCGGAGGGAATCAGTTCCAGCAGTGCCCTCTCAGAGGGATGGAGCCAATCCAGCCCTACCCAGGGCACTCCTGTGCAGTGACATTAAATCTGAGTGGTTTCTCCAGGCACAGAGACTGTTCCATGATGAAGAAACTCCTCCTGCCCCTTCCCTCCCCACTAGGTCTGCCTAAAAATAGCCCTGAACATCTGAAAATGTGTTCTAATCTTTGAACAGGGAAGTGGATGAGGTCACAAGGCTGGCAAGGGGCTGGTGGAGAGAATGCTGGTCTTGCCACATCCAATAGATCCAAGTGGGGTGAAGAAAGGTAGGGAAAAGGGGCCCWGAATGTCCTTTTTCCAGTGCTTTGTGCAGATGGAACTCTGTGGGTTAAAAAGCTTTTGATTTCCAGAGGGCAGGATGGGGTGGAATCAGCTGTTCTGCTTTCAGCACTGAGAACTTCAGAGTGTGGAGAAAAGAGAAACCAATGGACTCAAGCACCAAAGCCAAGGTGGGCATGGACAGAAAAAGGCAAAACGATGGATCCAAGAACAAAAACCAAGGTAGACATGGGCAGGAAAGGGGAAAACAATGAATTCAAGCACTAAAGTGGGCGTGGACAGAGCATGAAAAGAAAAAGACAAAAAAGAGGATTCAAGCCCAAAATCCAAGGTGGACACAGCCAGGGCACAGCTCTGCTCCGTTCCCTGGGTCCAGCAAAAAAATGGGGGGATTCTCCTTCCAATGGTTTGGATCAAATCCTCCCCTTTGGGTTTGGAGAATGTGCTTTCTTTGTTGGCATTTGCCAATATCCCAGCCCTGCCTCGTAGCTGGAGAAAAGCTGAGGGTGCACAGCCAGGGTAGGAAGCTCAGGAGCAGAGAAAAGTGAAGTATCCAGCAGTCCTTGGGAGCAGGCAGCATCCAGGCTGGAGGTTCTCATAAGAGTTAATAAAAGAAGGTATTAAATATCCTCCTGCCACCCCGACAGAGATTGCCTGGGATAAGTATTCCCTGAATTCTCATTTCCTGCTCCCGCACATCAGCCGGGCTGGCAGAGGCACTCAGGCATGAAACACTTTGCTCCAAACTCACGGCAGCTCCATTCCTGCTCCGTTATTTGCATAATTGGGTGCTAAGGAAAACAAAGCCAACAAATTGCTGATAATTGCCCAGTGTCAATTATAGCGGGYAGGTCAGAGGTGCGGCAGGAGGGTGAAGTCTCCAGGTGTGTGGAGGTCAAAAGGGACTGGGTTTTGAGGGGCAGCTCGTTAGGGGTAATAGCTATCAGAGCAACTGCACTGACTCGTGTTAAAGCCGTGTTTAACAACGTGTTCTGCAATATTCCAAATATTCCAGGAGAGAGGGACCGCTGCCAATGGGAGCCCTGGGTTAGGGCCCCCCTGAAAGGGGCCCTGACGAGAGCTCTGAATGCTCAGGTTGTGTGAGGAGTGCTACAAGAGCTGAGCAGGCCACAAAAAACCTGGGGGAAAAGAGAGCAGAGGTCCCAGAAGGAATTCACCTGAACAGAGTGAAAGCTGTTTCCCAGGAAAATCCCCATGGCACTGCAGATGGCTGGGAAGAGAAATCTCCWCTGGCTGAGACTGTGAAGCTGAGGGTCAGGAGGGGATGAACCTCCCCTGATGCCTTGGGTTGATCCAGTGCATGTGGATCACTGGATCAGCTCCCTCTGAAACTCTGAASTTCCCTGCTCCTGAGCAACATGAAAAAACATGGAGAGCCTGAGGAACTGCAGGTCATTTGGAAATGGCCTTGCTTTYAACTTCCTCTGCTCCTTATTGCTTCAGAACCCTCTCCAGAAGTTCCTGGGGTAGGGGACAAGCAGCCTCCCAAATTTCCAGGGGATTCAGACCCTCCCCTGGGCAGCACAAGGTGCGTGTGCTGCTCTCAGTAGCAGCCTGTCACAGTCATCACAGAGGGCACACAGGGGACTCTGCTGGGACGTGACTTTCCTCATCCTCCCAGGGATTCTCTTTCCCTCCTGTCTTCAGCTGCAGCAGCCAAGGCAGCAGAGGAGCTGCCTGACAAAGGTTTCATTGACACAAGTGGATGATTTTTGCTAGAAAGCAYTTCCTTCTCTGCTCAAGGCTTTGAAGTGTTGCCTTTGTTCTTTCAGGCTTGCTATTTTTTTCCCCCTCTTTAAAAATGATAGGCAAAATACTTGAAAGTCATCTTTTAGTCCAGACAGAATAACAGGAGCAGCAACAGAAACCCTTCATTTGAAAAGGTGTCATCCTGCTTGAGTGGTGCATGTGAAATATCATTTTCTAATCCTTGTTAAGAAAACAGTGCCTTGAGTAATTGAAAAGTGCTGCTTGAATTTTAAACCATGATTTACTCTTCAAGTTGTCTTCTTCCTTCTGTGTATCCCTGGCTCTGCTGCCTCTGATCTCTGTCCCTCTTTCATGTGGCTTTGGCTTCGCTGTCTGCAAAGTGGATTCACGGAGATGAACTCCCTGTGGAGTGCAGGGAGTCACCATCCAAAGGTGTCAGAGTGAGGCAAGGGGTTGTAAATAAATCTGGTTTTTAATACCTGAGCAGTCTGGGAGATTTGGGGGTTCCAAAACCTGAGATTCTGTTTCTTTTTTTTTTGCTCCTTAGCACCAAGTGTTGTTAATCCCTGGTGTGGAGTCCTGGTTCTCCACGGCTGCATAAATGGAAATGTCCCTTCCTTGCTGAGAGGGTCAGATCTGCTTCAGACCCTGCAGCTCCTGGAGCTCCCAGGTGGGAGAAGGGTCCAGGAGAACTCTGCCAGCGAGGAAGTTCCTGCTCCAAAGAACTCCAGCTCACCCAGAGCACAGAGATCAGGGACAACTGGCTGTGGTTTGACTCCAGAACCCTGGGCAGAAACGTGGCTGGGTTAACTCCTGCTGAGCTCTCTGGCTGGAAGTTTTCAAGTCCGTCTCTCCAGGCTGTTCTCCACCACAGAGTGCTTCCTTGGCAGGGARGGATGGGTGATTCCAGGGGTGCAGTTCCTTTTGGTGCTCCCAGGCTGAGCTGGAAAGCTTTTGGATGCAGAGCCTGGGCTTTTTATTCCCCCACACACACAATCAGTGGCTCTGCTCTGACCTGGCAGCCAGGGGAAAAGTGGAGAGGGGTGAGCAGCAGCCAGGCAGRTTCCTGCCACACTCAAATCCCTGCGTTTGGAAATGGCAAGGAAAAAGAAATGCCATGGAAGAAAGTGGCACGAGTGAGTTATCCCAGAATCCCGGAATGGTTTGGGTTGGGAGGGACCTYAAAGCCCATCCWGAGCCACCCCYGCCACAGGCAGGGACCTTCCACTGGCCCAGGGTGCTCCARCCTGGCCTTGCACATTCCAGGGATSCAGGGRCAGCCACAGCTCCTCTGGGAGTTCCATCCCAGCCCCTCCTCAGCCCCCCAGGGCAGGATTTCTGTGTAATATCCCATCTSAGCTGCTGCTTTGGTTCCAGCTTTATCATCCCCATTTCCCCAGGACCCCTGGAAATGTCACCCAGAGCACACGTGGGTGGAATTCCCAGCAGGACCAGCAGCCTCACTGGGATGAGCTGGGCTGCCCTGGCCCYGCAGTGGCYYMRGG
>CADDXX010000141.1:1374440-1385486 GCA_902810485.1 Alauda arvensis
TCCATTTGGAGCAAAGCTTCCCAGATCCAGGGTAGCTCCTGGCTTTGGACAGGAGGAGTCATCTCCAGCAGACAGAGGGAATATTTGGGTTGGAATCGCTGAGATCCCAAATCAGAGCTTTCAYCACGGGGTTTTTGGATGCTCTTGGGTGGGTCTTTTCTTTTCTCTACAAAATTTATTCCTACTGCACAGCAAAATTGTTTTGGAAATCTCAGGTTTTTGTGGGATGGGAAAATTGTCAGGGAACTTCAGGTTTTGTCCAGAAKTGGGKTTTTTTTGTTKKKTTTTTTTTACTTTTTTGCTTCAGGAATACTTTTTTCAGAGACATCGCTCTTCTTGTTTTAGGCATATTTTTAGCTCAAACTAAAAGCAGATGGAGGCGATGAGGTTTTATAGCTTTCTGAGGGAAATGGTGAAATCATCACATTTTGCTGAGAATGGAATTTAGGGAAGTGGCTGCAAGAATTGATAAGRATAATTTTTTAAAAACATTCCAGCCAAGTGACATTTTCAGCTTTGCAGGACACAATCAGTGTCTGCACCATCAACACTTTGTTGCAAATTTTACTTAAACCTCTCGACTTTTTCTTGCYTAAAACAATTTCAAGACATTTTTCTTTTATCACTTTCACTGCACAAACCTCATTACTTGGAGCAGTTTGTCTGGCCTGAAGTGTTTGAGAAACAATGGAATAAAAAATATTCTGTTCAAGTTTTGAATCTCTTATTTTAAAATCTTAATTTAAAAAAAAAAATATGGATCTTTGATATTTTGACAGTTGTTTTTGCGTGCCCATTATTTTCATAACTTCCAGCCAGGAGTGAGACACCTCCAGCCTCTCCTGGGCCTTTGATCAACCCAAAATCTCTGTTCCTGAGAGTGTCAGATCCTGAGGTTGAAACATTTGCCTTTCTTTTTGATTAGAACTCAGTTTCACTTTGTCTGGCTGGGAAGATGATGCTGTTTTCYTCATCCACCCTTCACCTCTCCAATTCAAACAAGAGCTTTGGGTTGAAAGCTGGTGATGCTGGAAGGGTTGGACAGACAGAGTTTGGAGTGGTCCTGCAGACCTGCATCCAAGGGAGGGTGAAGAACAGTGTGGAGCCCTCAGCTGTCAAGTGGAAGGGGCTGAGGATGGATGAATGCTTGGAATAAACGTGGAGGAGATGGCAGAAGCAAAGGGACCCATCCAGCTCAAGTTCTCATGGGATCATGGAATGGTTTGGATTGGAAGGGGCCTTAAAATCCCTCCCAATCCACCCCTGCCATGAGTAGGGACCTTGCACTGCCCCAGGCTGCTCCAAGCCCTGGCCAAACTGGCCTTGGGCACTGCCAGGCTTGTCCCAGAGTCTCTGCCACAGCTCAGGAGCATTCAGGTGCTTTTTTCCCCCATGGAATGAGCAAAACTTCAAATGGAATCTCACATCTTGGTCCTCCCATCTTCAGCCTCCAGCTGCAAATCCCCCAGAGCAGCCCTGTGGTGTTTTATGGGCTACAGAGAGAGATTTGGGCTGGCAGCCAAGGTCTGGGGTTTGTGGATGTGGCACAGGGTTTGTGCTGCTGATCTCTGGGGGGTTCCACCTCAGGACATCTCGTGGTGTCCCCCTGGCAGCTCCAGCCCCTCCCACCCTGGAAATGCCCATGGATATGGGAAAGGCTCTCCTGGCAYTGCAGGCTCTGAGGTCATGGCAGTGTCTGGCACAAAGGGGCTCCTCTATCTCCAGCTGGAAGGAGCTGCACGAGTTTTATTGGTTTTCCTGAAATCCTCCTCCCCTGGAGCTCTGGCAATCCCAAGTTCTGCTCCTTTCAATTCCCTCCTGCCTTCCAGGGGCCTGTGCAATACTGGGAAAGAAAAAATTAAAAAGTTCTGCCTTCCCAAATCTCCCCTCAGTCTTCCAGCTGGTCACAGCTCCCTGATTTTGTGTCTATTCACAATGACATTGAAGGGCCTCTCCCTGAGGGGTTGTTTTCTGGATAGACAACTTCCCAAGTGCAGACCTTGAACCCTGGGAATCCAGATCCAGGATTTGGCCAGACCTGTGTGGTGACATACCGTGGGTGGGAAGGAGTGGAGCGAGATCAAAACCTGGAATCCCCAAACAAAAATGAAAAAAAAAAAGGCAAAAATTGAGTGTTGTCTCTTGAAATGGTTCCTTTTTAGGGCTGTCTGCTGCCCCATCCCTCCTCTCCCTGTCCACAAGGAACGTGGAGAGGCCTCCCTGCTCAGGATGCCAACAGATGGCAATATTTTATCATCCTTCCCTCTGTGCATGGCAGGGTTTGCATCCTCCTCATTGTGCCGGCAGGAGCCTGTGCTTGGCCACTCCTCCAAACACCTTCTTGCTGTGATACTTTTATTTTCCACAGATATTTTTAATGGATGGCACCACTGGATGTTCTGATGTTCTCACCCAGGAGAATTGTGTGGAGTCACAAAGCACTCTGTGCCAAAGCACAAGTGTCCCCTCAGGCCTGGGGAGGGGTGGCACAGGCAGGGCCAGGGGACATGGGGCAGGAGGGACACAGGGACATGGGGCAGGAGGGACACAGGGACATGGGGCAGGAGGGACACAGGGACATGGGGCAGGAGGAGCACAGGGACATGGGGCAGGAGGGGCACAGGGACATGGGACAGGAGGGCCACAGGGACATGGGGCAGGAGGGGCACAGGGACATGGGACAGGAGGGGCACAGGGACATGGGACAGCAGGGCCACAGAGACATGGGGCAGGAGGGCCACTCCTCCAGACAGGTTTGTGGCAGCTCTGTCCGGATTGAGCCTCCCCTGTCCCTGCTGGTCACATTTTCCTTGTTGTTGTGAGCAAACCTTTGGCAGGGGAAGGAGGGCAGGAGGGCCTCAGAGTATTGTCCTGTTTGCTTGTTCTCTCTTGGAGAGTCAATTGGTCTCTTCTGCTTTCCCTTTGGCCAGGARTCCCTGTCCTTACAAACACATCCCAATCTTTCCATGAATGCGCCTTTTCCCCTCCGATTTTGCCAATGTTTGCCTCAGGTAGGAGCCAGGCCCTGCATCCTCTGACAACACCCAGCAGCTCTCACCTCTGCAATGAAGGCAGGGCTCCAGCAAGCAGCAAAAGCAGAAAACCASACCACCAGAAAACCAGCACCCATTTATTTCTTTTTTTTTTTAAGAGTTTCTTTCTCTCCCTCCCCCAGCAGAGACTTTCCCTGGGTTGAAAGGGATCCCCTGGGCCAGCAGGAGAGGCTGGGCAGAGCTTTGGCAGTCACTGAGGTGGGACATGACAACACCCAGGAACAGCTCACACTGAGGGAGAGCCCCTTCCCTCCCTCCTGGCATCCTTCCTCCAACCATTCCCATCCCCAGGAAGGTTTCATTTATGTGCTTCACCCCGTTCAGATTTCARTTATTGGAGGTTTTCAGTTTTGATTCTGCGAGATGGCAAATGAGTTWAATCATTAAATCTTCAATAGGTAAGGCTGTCAGATTCTGTTGGATTTGTTTGTTTGTTTCAATTGAATTTGTTTCAGATTTATCAGAGTTAAGCACCAAGCACAGTCTGTGTGCCTYTCTTTATAAAATAAAGGACCAGCTACCAGCATGAGTACAAATGCTAGGAAGAAGCTGGAAGAAAACATTTTGAAGATTTTTTAATTTTTGATGTTTTTTGAAGAAATCATATTTGGTGATTTTGGATTCCATGTGCTGTCTCATTGAGGGGATATATTTCTGTTCTGTCAGGGAGCAGATCCCTCCACATTCCCTGGGGTTAAAGAAGGCAAAACTGACCAAGTGCAATCCCAAGGAGGACACAGTGCAGTGGTAAGATTCCAGTTTATTGATCAGTTCACATGAGATCGGTGTCAAAAACAAACAAAGTGTTCTGACCACCTGCTCTCTCTGCTCACAGGTTTGTCTTTGAGGGCACCAAGGTTATCCTGTGCCAGGGTTCACTCAGGCCTTGTGGGGAGCAGTCTGTGGAACTCCCTCATTTGGATGTCATCTCCTGTCCCAGGTGCCAGCTGTGCTGCAAYGGGAGTGCACCAGATGTGCACAGCTGTGTGTGAAACCAGGGCTCAGCAGTCAGCTCCTCAGCGTGGCATCCTCACAACTGTGCCTTGAAGTTATTTCTGAATAGAAGCAAAGTGAAAARCTGTAAATTTTTCAGCCTGGTCCCCAGGCTGTCCTTTTGCACAGGTAGTGCTAAAGCAAACAGCTCAGRGTATTTACTGGGTGCAACACTTCAAATCAGATGAATCCGGCCAAGAAAGGATTTATGGCCCAGAGAAATCCCACAGTGGCGTGGCTGGTTCAGGAGSAGGACCAGGAAAGAGGGGCTCATGCCAAGCCCCAGCCAGGCTGTCAGAATTCCTGGGAGGAAGAGGAGAGCAGGGAGAGGAAATGGCACCACGAGGCTGAGGGGTGCAGGGTATGGACACACTGGGGTCCTCTGACATTCCTGTTAGCAGCTTTGGGCTTGGGAGCACCAAAAAGCCCTGAATAAATCATTAGAGAGTCATGGAATGGTTTGGGTTAGAAGGGACCTGAAGGATCAACTCATTTCATCCTCAGGGACAACTTCYACTCTCCCAGGCTGCTCCAAACCCCATGCAACCTTGGACAGTTCCAGGAATCCAGGGACAGCCCAGCTTCTCTGGGCAGCCTTGTGTTGATGGTTCGGGTGTGGGGCTTAGAAAGTGCTGATGCTCCTAAATTATTTCAATCACTCTCCATCCATTTATCCTTCTATAAAATCCAGATAATAATTTATTCTGTATTTCTCTGAATAACATGGGTGAGCCTTGGAGAACAATGRCAAGCCAGGTTAAAGAGTGATTTGGGTGATATCCTTGCCTCCTGAGGCCCAACTTGTTCAGACTTTCTGCTTGCTGATGGGTGCCACTGCTGMAAAGGATGTGGTGTCACTATCAAAGGGATTCTCCTGAGCCCAAAGAGTATCTGGGGAGTTTGTTCGTTTGAGGGATCAAATCTGCAGAAATTTTGGGTTGGTTTGATCCTCTTTTTTTCAGTTGGAGTCAACAATAAACCAGTGAAAATCCCCTCCCTTTCTGCTTTAGCTCAGTGGAGCAGAGAGGAGAGAAATTAGGATCCCTAATTGCCAGGGCTGATTGGCATCTGCAGCCCGGTGACTCAGAGGGTGTTCCTGAGACTCTGTGGAGACAGCCAGGCCTCTGCTGTCCCTGACAGGTATCTGTGCTGCCATTCCCTGAGCTGGGGACGGCTAATTTTAGCTGGAACGGAGAGGAAGAGGAGAAGGGAAGAGAGACATGAACTCATGGAACAGTTTAGGGATTGTCTGTGACACCGCGGTGCCCGGGCGAAGCCGGTCCTGAACCCTGGCACGGATTGTGCCAGCACCTCTCCCTGCTGCCACCCAGAACATTCCCCCTCTGGCAGCTGGGGCCAGGCAATGCCATCCTGCAGCAATGTCAGCACCGGGGGGAGGACAGGCCCTGTGCCTGCAAACACAAACAGATGAGGTTTTCTGTTTGCTCACCCCTGGGTTTTTTCCGCGCCCGCTCGCTCGGAGGTGACTTTTCCAGCTGACATCTCTGGGGAGGGATTGCTCCAGCAGGGCCTGCAGCACCACCACCCTCTAGAACAACAAACCCGTGGGGACGTGTCAGCCCCACAGCCCAGACAGGCTGATGCCTAAAGTTGTGAGKGTTTCTGTTTGTCAGGTCCTGCTCTGCATCCGTGCACGGCTCTGAGCTGCACACAGAGGGGTGGTGAGCTCCCTTCTCAGCCTGGTCACACAGCACAATCCTTCATCAGGTCTGAGAACCAGGGACAGCCTCTGCAGGCCCTGAGTGTTGGGTTATCCCTTTTTCTGACCCAGAGATGGGACTCCTGAGAGGGAAAATTTAAAAAAAAAATTCATTCTATTTTCAGTCTGACGTGAAGGGTGAGATGGTACAGAGGCGCAGTTTCTGGTTTGGACTCAATGTTTATTAATTCTTATCTATGTTACAGACCGTGAGTTCTAGAGCACTTCAAGCTGACAAACTAAAATGGAACCCCCTCTCTCTCTCTCCAAGGCCTTTTAAGGATAAACTGCCCAATTAAGGAATGACACCTCAATTATTTTGACTTTTAACCCAATACCCAACCACCCCTGGCTGCAATGTGGATTTTTCCATCCAATTACAAAATACCACCCAGAGCCATGGAGAAGAAGGTGGAAAAGAAGGACAAAGCCTCYGCCCTAAAACCTCCATCCTGCTTTCTATCTGTTCCTGTATTCTAAACCCTTCAACTCTGAGTTTCCCACCCTGTGATATCACACACTTCTACCCAAACCCCACACCCATCATCCCAGTTCTACCATTCCATTTTGGGAGCCTTTTCCAGGGCCTCAGGTCCAAGGCAGAGTTTTCCTGGGGGTCAGAGCCTGTGGGCACAGAGAGGCTGGAATTCCCAGTGACCAGGGCTCCAGCAGTACAGATGTTATAATTCACACCACCACAATCAGAAGCCAAAYCATTTCCTAATTACAACACATTATAAACGTTTTCTGGCCTTTCAGCTTATGCCATACAATGCTGCTGATGCCTTAAAGCAAATCATCTAAAAATATCCCTCATGGGTCCTACTACAATACATCTTTCATAGTTCTATTTCTCTAAAATATCTAATCTATTTGCAAAGTCATCATTTGAAACTCATTTCTAGTTCCATTTCTCTCTCAACAATGTCTGYCCTATTCCATGGCCTTTCTAAATCAGCATATTTTATCTCATTTTACCTCAGAGTTTGCATACAGATGCGTGCTAATGTGAGCCCTCTGTCAAGCTTTGAAAATTCCCTACAAATTTACAAATGAGCAGAAACAAAAGTGAATCTGGAGGGAGCAAACTGGGGGAATGTGACTTCGTTACCTGAAGCTGGAATTGGACAATTAACCCCTGACGTGCAAACAGACCAAACTTATTTCTGTCTGAGAAACTCGTGACCATTGTCCATCTTGGGTGTAGCCTCTGCCAGGCTTCTGACTGCCCAAGGTGCATCTCTTGAAGGCCTTTRATCAATTATTCTTTATTCTCCTAACTCTGTCCAACCTCTGCTCTTGGGAGCCCCTCCAAGGCATCAGGGGCACCGCACAAACACGGGCCAGGCCAACCCCCTGCCAGCCCAGCGTGGCCTTCCCAGGCATCCAGAGCTCCCATCCCAGCTGGATCAGGCATCACTCCACACCACAGGGGAGGTTCAGCTCTTGGAAAGCCTCAAATTCTCACCCTTTGTTGCTTTTCCTGAAATCCTCCTCCCCTGGCAATCCCGAGTTCTCCTCCTTTCAATTCCCTTCTGCCTTCCTGTACAATACTGGGAAAGAAGGTCCTTCCCTAAGTTCTACCTTCCCAAATCTCCCCTCAGTGCTCCAGCTGGTCACAATTACCTGATTTTGTATTTATTAATAACGATATTAAAGTGCACAGACCTTTGCAAACTGAAAAGAACCAATGGGTCAAACTCCTCTGGCAGTGAAATTGTTCCATCAGAACACAGATTTRGAGCCCTCCAAAGGAGGAGCACGTCCAGCTCCCCTTCCTTTGGGGGAAAAGGGATGCCTGCGGCACAGAGGTGAATTTTTCCATTCCTTTCTGGAGGAGCTGGGGGTTGTTGTGGTCATTCTGAGCGACCCTGAGGCTCTCCATGGGTTTGTGGTTGTCTGACACCTCGTCAGAGCTGGTCTGGAATAAAAGGGCACCTCTCCCCTGTCACCTCCTCTGCCTTTGGCTTTGCAGCCCTGCTCTTGTCTCCCTTCTGTTTCTGTGCCAAAGAGGCAGCAGCTTCTGCCTGAAAGCAAAGAAACAAAACCCTCCATGAGCACAAACTGGGGCCTGAGCTGCTGTGTGAGCATTGAATTGAGTGCCCACCAACCTCTGCACGTGCTTCTGCCTTTTTTGCCATCATTTCATCTGCAGCCTGCAGATCCTGCACTCCAAATCCCAACTCCTTGCATTGTATGATGTGATGGAAATTAACACCTTAATAAATGTATGAAAAACAGCCCCAATTAGATTTTTTTTCTTTTACTGTGTTTCCTGCTCCTTATGACTAAGTGTGGGTAATTATCTTGGCTCACTTTTTCCACTCCACCCAAGCTTACAGAAAACCTGTTGCAAGTTTTCTTGAGATTTTTGCTTTTTTTTTTCCTCCCTCACTTCTTCTTTTTTTTTCTGCTAGTTTTGCTAATTAAAAGCTTTGCAAATTGTTGTGTGTGATAATTATTTTTATTCTGGTTTAGCAACCTAAAAGTAAGAGATTTGAAATGCTTTCAAGAAGAATTTGAGGTGTCCAAACATGATTTATTTTTTATTTTTGCTTCAAAAATGACTTTTCCAAAAGCTTATAAAGAATATGCTCCTATCAAAAAAATCAGAGCAAATAACAACAGAAAACTCTAGAATTTCTTGCCATTTATTTGGTCCTGATTCTGTGGGATTCAGGACCTTGTAAGGTTTGTTATGACTGAAATAAAAGACTCCCATCTACAAATCGACATCATTTTCCTATTCCAGAGGGAAAAAAAGCTCTCTCAGCAGAGATTTTCCATGTCCCTGTTGTAGGAGGGACCCAAACTCCCTACTCTGACAGAACTACCCCAAAAAACGGTGGTTACACAAGGAAAATTCAGAGTTTTCCTAAATGCCCCCCACCCCTCCTTGGGGRTGAAAAAAGCAGGAATATTTTCCCAAGGACATTTTTCCCTGGGCTCTCCATGGCCACATCCCCAGGGGAAACTCCCAGGTTTGGCCCTCCCATTTATCCGGGATTGTCTGAAAGCTGATAAAGTTTGGAAGTGGAAAACAGGGATCCTCCAGGATTTGGAGACAGATCCTTAGATTATTTAACCTTGATCCATAATCACTCAAGGTTAAATAATTCTAGGATCTGTCTCCAAATCAATCCAAATTAACCTCTGTTAATTAACACAGAGGGACTTTGCCTCAGCAAATCGTAAAATCCAATCTTCATTTGTGCAGAATTCCTTCTGCTGTTCTTCCTTCAACACATTGTTGTGATCTCTGCCATTCCTGCTCCCCAAATATTCCCTTCAACAGGACACACAAGAGGGAAATCAGTGGCTCCAGGTTATAAACTTGGAGCTGGAATCAAAGGCATCACCTGGAGCCATTTTTGGCCATCACAGA
This sequence comes from Alauda arvensis, assembly GCA_902810485.1. Taxonomy (NCBI): domain Eukaryota; kingdom Metazoa; phylum Chordata; class Aves; order Passeriformes; family Alaudidae; genus Alauda; species Alauda arvensis. Next base: position 1,383,592 of record CADDXX010000141.1, read on the forward strand.
AGGAGTTGAGAAACAGGCAAAGTGTCCTCCCCACAGAATTCCTCAGGCAGAAATCCCTCTCTCTGAATTCCCTCCTTTTTTGCTGCCTTCCTTCTTTTTTCTTTTGTTTTCACCCACAAAAACCCACCCGCAACTCCCAAGAGGAATCCTGAGCACAAAGAAAAAAAAAATTGAATTTATTTCAATCTTATTTTCTTGCCTGGAGACCCAGACCTTTGGAACATCCATTTYCCCACCTTTTGGAGAAAATCAGCACTAAATTGTCAGATAATGCCCTTCATTCAGAGAACATTTCACACATAAATAGCAAAAAAATATAAACAGTGACCTCCATGGATCAGCTGGAATGGGTCTCCCAGGCATTGTCTGCTGCCCTCTGAAACATCCATAACTTTTTTCTTTTCTCTAATAAATGCATTTAGAACTTCTTAAAGGATTGGCTGTGAGGGTCTGCAGAGAAGTTTATTCTCTTCTGCTCTATGATTAAACAGCTCTCATTTTGGCTCCTACAAGATTGAGGGAATTTAAATATTTTTCCAAGGGTCACGGGGCTGTTAAATGGGAATCAGTTGTTCCAGAAGTGTTGTATAGAGGTGACAAACCCAAATTATTTTAGTTATCCCTTCTTCCTGCATGAAAAGATGGATTCCAGAAGCATCAGGAGGGTGGGGAGTGGGAAAGGACTGAGAAGCTTCTCAAAATGTCCTGGAAAGAAGAGGATGAATCAATTTACYGGGGAACCTGAGAACAGCAAGGAAAAGCAGGGAAAACTCCTGGAATGACCTGAATTTGGGTAAATTGGAAATGGAAAACCAGGATAAGGTGAGCAAAGAGGTTCTGAATGGAGAAGGGATCCTTGGAAGTGCTCAGGGCCAGGCTGGGTGGGGCTTGGATCCACCTGCCTGTGCAGGGGTTGGAACTGGGTAATGACTGAGGGCCCTTCCAACCCAAACCGTTCCAGGATTGCAGGATTGCAGGGCAGCTGTGGGGCTCAGCACAGCAGCCAGATGTTCTCTGCTCCCCAGGCAGGGGCACTGCAGGAGCTCCCTGTCCCCAGGGCACACCAGGGGGCTCTGGCAGTGTCTGGAGCTCCTCAGGAACGTGGAGGATCCAAGATTTATAAATTAATGATGGCTCTGCAAAGGAAGAGCTGTGCAGAGCTGGCTGCAGTGCTGTCTTCTGCCTGGGAGAGGGAACTGGGAGAGCAGAATCCCGGGATCACTGAGGGTGGAAAAGCTCTGCAAGATCACAGAATCCCAGCTGTGCCCAATCCCCACCTTGTCCCCAGCCCAGAGCACTCAGTGCCACCTCCAGTCCTTCCTTGGACAGCTCCAGGGATGGGCACCCCAAACCTCCCTGGGAGCCGCTGCCAAATAACCAAAATAATCCAACACCAGCTCATTTTGTTCACGATTCATTCTGGTTCACCACCAGTGGAGAAGTTCTTTATACAGAGATTTCTCACTGTTCCTGGCAGTTCCCTGTCACAGACATYACTGCTTTTCCAAACTTGTGTGGCCTCCTGTCCCCCTGCCCTTGTCCCTGGCCCTGGGGCACCAGGAGCCAGCTCAGCCAGGGCCAGGATGAGCTGCAGCATCAAAGCCCAGTTCTGCAGCTCCTCACTGTGAGTAAGTAACARATGACATTTCTGACAAGTGCAAAGGCACAACTTCCAGCGAAAAGACTCTTTTTCTGCAATCAATTATCAACCCGAGTTAGGACAAAACGGAGGGGGGGCGGAGGGAAGTGCCCCAAATGCAACAYGGAACTTCTTAGGAGGGTTTGGGCCTTTTTAATAAGCGTACAATGGACGAGTGAGGAGGAAATCTGGCATTTACCTGCTTTATTGTTATAACTGAGAATGCTCCCCGGAGGCATTTCCCTCTCTGCATCTT